>VZTO01018772.1:91897-171007 GCA_013400615.1 Syrrhaptes paradoxus | reverse complement strand
CAACATAAATGATTCTATGATTTTCAAATGATACACCATAGGATGGAAAAAATGGGGTAATTTGTTCTTTTTAGTTCAACAGTTCCCAAAAGAGGTGATTCCTTCTACTTAGTGAAAGGATAGGTATTTTATTTTATATGTATATTTTTATATATATATATACACTCAAGATTCAATGAGAGGTCATATAGGTAGCTGAAATACCTTGGCTATGGTTCTGCTTAGATGCCAAATTCAATGCAACTTTGATTTTCTTCCCAGTGCTGTGCCATATGGTAACACTAGCAGTACCAGTATTGCAGTGAATGTTGAAATCCTTGGGATATACTGACTTTGCTTCCTGTGTTAGACATTTCTCAAGCAAGCAGTTACTATCTCTGTGAATAGAAGTGAAGACTGGGGTAAACCCACAGCACTGTGAGTAGAGGATGTATATGTTAATGTTTATTTGACAGGTCACAAAAACAAATACATAGCTTCTAATGCCACTTGGTTATTTATTTTTTAAGTGTGCCTGGTCAGTGCATGGAAGGCATGTCACACCCTCTGATGATTTGGAAATGCTGCACAGTCGGATAACCTGTCCCATGCAGAACAGGATGTGTACTTATAT
Source organism: Syrrhaptes paradoxus (assembly GCA_013400615.1). Lineage (NCBI taxonomy): Eukaryota > Metazoa > Chordata > Aves > Pterocliformes > Pteroclidae > Syrrhaptes > Syrrhaptes paradoxus. Next base: position 170,394 of record VZTO01018772.1, on the reverse strand, counting down.
ACATGTAGATAAATATATAGACACTCACAGATTTTAAAAGTTAGAAAATGCCTTTTACTCCTCCACTGGGTATAAAGGATTTTCTTCTCTGAGGAAAGGTATTTGAGCAATTGTTATCTGAGTAGACCGATTTTTATTTTAAAGTGGAAAGTTGTTTACATTTATTAGCTTTGGTTGCTAGCATGGCTCACACATACATCCTCCTATGGAGTTAGTCTACATTGGTTTTGCATGTGTTTACCATAAAATTGGATAGCAAGTGTTAAAAGATTATAAAACATTACCAAAACATTTTTATATTTATTATATTTAACATGATCAAAAGAGGCTGGGTTCTGGTACTGTGTGAATGACCTCTAGAGCAGTTGCAAGTCGTATGATCACTGCTTTTCCAGCCTTTGCTAATGACATCCTGGTGATTCACTGCATCTTTCTGTGAAACTTATGCATAGAGTGGTATTTATTTAATTTGTGTTTTGTGCGATCCTGTCGACAGAGAGTCCATTAGAAATGTTGACTTTTTTGCTTCTCTGCAATTCAGTTAGATTTAAAAAAATATACAGGCCAAATTAATTTTAGATGGCAGCAAAGGAGCAGTGACACAGCCTTTATAAAACTAACTGAAATGGAAAAAGGATGAAGTCGACACAAACTGACTAGCCGTTTCTGCTGTTTGCCCTGTGTTGCTTGGAGAAATACCAATTTTTTTTCCCTTTGCATTACTGATGTTTATCAACCATATTCTAACACCTGAAGCCCTAATTTTATTCTCTAGAAATTATATATTCTCTATGCAGTGATACTGTAGGTGGTTGTAAAACACACAGTTTAGAGGTTTCAGTTTAACACTAAAGACACATGATTCCAGTAGTGCTTACAGTTCTATATGGCGTGTATATTACTAGCTGTTTCAGCAGAGACAAAAGAGGAGAAGGTTTTAGAAAAAACTATTCTTGTTTAAATCCATGTGGGTTAGCTTAGAGTGCAGCACAGACATGCTAGTATATGGCTTGCATTGTGGGATAAAACTCAGAGTCCAGTTAGGTAAACACTGAAAATAACTCATTTTGACTCTTTACATTGCTAAGCTTCAACTTTTTTTAAATGTGCCAGGCTTTTTTCTGCTTTGTTATTCTGAGTGTTGTAAATACACAATACTTACACATTATTTCAGACCTCTGATGAAATAGTAAATTAAATATTTCCTGTCATTCCAACTAATGTTAATGAGAGTTCTGCAATGAAGTTATGTGGACACAAGACTAAAATCTTAAGTTTTGAATGCAATAGCAACATAGAACAGTGTTTATTATCTTTATCAAGAGTACCTATAGATTCTTCTACCTAATTTAGGAAACAAATGTGTTATATATGGCACAGAGATTTTTTTAAAACCTGCCTCTAGAACCACTTGAGTGTTACCTAAATTATTTATACATTTAATTTGTCTGCACCCAGATAAGAACATCCATCTTAGTTAAATGACCAGGGATTTTGGCCGGTAAATGATTAAAACAGGAGAATAACTTAAAATAGTGTGATGAGTTATCGGTATCCGCTGGCCCTCGTGAGCCACCCATATGTACACTTCGTTTGCCTCCGTTAGTATGCTTGGCATAAGCCACCACTAATGACATTGTTTTGGAACTGGGACGTATGGAGAGCATTCCCAGGTGAATGCAGATGACAGCACAGTACTTTCAAGTATTCACTTTCAAGTGAATAAAAAGCTCCTTCCCCTGGCCAGGAGTTTTGACCTCGCTCAACGTTAGTTTCTCGCCCACAAGTGACAAACTTTACAGGACCAGCAAGATCCCATTCTGGTGAGGTTCAGCATGTCTCTGTACCATAGTAATCCCATGTAACTGGATGTTGCTTTACTGCTCCTGTTTCATTGTAGAAAGTTGTAACAGCCGGGTTCGGTTGGTGGGAAGGAGATGCAAAAGGCGATGTGTGTGTGTGCCTGTGCGTTTGCGCTGTGTGAGAGCGCGAGGGACAAAACACCCAGAGAGACAGCAGAGCAAGAACACATCAACGAGACCACCGCTCCCAGTCAATCAACCTGAGGAACATGGTGCTTCTGCCGCGGCGCAACAACCCTCACTGGGATGTGCCCGCAGCACAGAGTCCCTGGCAGGTGACTGTGCTCCCCAGCCGCAGGGGGGGAAGCAGCAAGGCTGCGGTGTGCTCCGTGCAGCCACCCTGCAGCAGTTCACCCCTGCAAAAGACATGTCCAAAAGTTAACTCAGTGTTAAGAAGAATCAGAGACACAATGAAAAGAAAGCTGGTGTCTCCTGTCCCCTATGTTGGCACAATTGATCCTGGCCAGAGGACCACACGCATCACAGTGCTTCTGCATGTGCAGGTGTGGGGCTGGGAGTGAACAAAATTGATGGAGAATGAGCGTGAGAGTGTAAAATCAACTCGCTTAGAGATTTGGAGTAATAAAATCACTTCCTCTTCCATAAGATCTCACACTTGTGTTTGGTTATCCCGATTCCCCATGCTATAGCAGCAGCAATCTTCAAATCTTCCATTTTCTCTTTTACAGGATTGTGGTGCCTTTCGTGAAAACCTGTCTCATGGTCTTGCCTTCAGTGCAAACGATATGGAAGAGCCTGACAGATGTTTTTGTCGTACCCTTCTTTCAGAGCATAGGGCGATGCTTTGCCATGGTTAATATACGCCTGGAGCAGGAGTGAGCCTCAGGGATGCGACGCTGCTGTAACTGTAGCTGGTGTTACACCTCTTTGCTAACCTGACATGCAAGCACTTACCATTCCTTCCAAACTGATAAATTACAATGGCTGGTTTAAGTGGGAACATGCTATTTTTTTCTTCTAAAACTCATTTATTTCCAGGGAGATCAGTTTAAGAATAAGTAGGCAGTTTTCATAGCTCGCTATTTTAACAACAGAGCAAACGCCGCGTGTGTTGGCAACACTTTATTTTAATGGTACGTCGATGGCTGGATTACAGAATTCTTGTGGAGGTTTAGCAGCCACCACAGTGACAATGATTGCATGATTACTGGAAGTATTTTGATGAGTAGGCTGCGATACCTTAGGTGAAACTGATCTCTAGGGTTTCACAGACCTTACTGCCGTTCCCCAGGGATGGTTTTTGGCCCTCACTGTGCAGAATGATGAGCCCAGTCCTTTGTTACCGGCAGTTAAGATGAGCATGACTCATTGCATAAACACACAGGGAGGGAACTGTTGTGTAATCCTCCTATGCTGGGGAGGAAACCCCCTAGAAGAAGTTTATCCTTTAAAATAAGGTGTTAGCTAATGATTTGGAACATCAGCTAATCTGTATATTTTATTTAATGAGAGGTTAACATTGCTGTATATTTTGTACCTTTGTAAATGACACTTGATTGGTTTTATTTGAAGCATTATTTCTACAGTATTTGAATACTAACTTACTAGGCAGCAAGAGTGATACACTGCAAAAAATACTTCAGATAACTAAAATATCAGTTTCTAAATGATGTAGATTTTTAAGTGTTGCCGTGCAATTCTAGTATATTCATTATATATAATGGTTGTGTGTAAAAGCAAAGATTTTGTTTTCGTACAAGACTATGTGAGAGTTGGAAATATCTGTTTATGAGAAATGTTTTTATTAAAAATGGGGTGTGGTAAATGCAGCCCTGCCTATTTCTGTGTATTTATCTTTGTGAACATTGTGATATTTGAAATGATAAGACGCTATGCTGGCACTTCAACTAGGTAGCAAGCTCTTACAGAAGGCAAGTGAGTGTCATTGATATCCTTGTCTAGTTCTCCTCACCTATTGACTTGACTCTCCGTGTTGCTTATTTCCTCCTTTAAAGCCTAACCCATAATAGGAGCCCTTCCTCCTTCTGCACCTAGTATGGCTTTGTAAACTAGAATAACAGAACAGACACAGAGGTACATTAAAATTACATTGGCCTTCTGATGGGCTTATGCTGTTCTTTTCTTTAAATACAGATGATAAGCTGCAGTTGTAAAGTGTTTGTATGATTTAGAATGTTATTTTCTAAAATATCACAGATTTCTTACCAAGCGAGATATATAATAAAATAATAAAATATCAGCTTTTTTCTATTTTCAACTTCATTTTCTCAGGTTTGTCAACCTTTTAAAAAGCTCTTAAAAGGCTGAGCAGCATAGGATACTATGCAGTTCTTCCAAAATGTGGGAGAGAGAAAAGAAATGGATGAGCATCAATCCAGCTCCACTATTATCAACTGAATTTAACTTACGTATAGTAGAAAATGATGTATCTCTGTGCGTAATACCGAATGAATGCTTTCTCTGCAGAAGGTCTCTCGGTGCAGAATTTTGGCTACATTCAAGGAAACGGTTAATTCTTTTCACAGGCACATGCTTATTTACAGATGAGCTGCTGAATTTTCCTTTTCTTGCTTATTGGCCTACAGAAGCTAGCTGACACTGCAGTCTTTACACATTGAGAACATCTTTGTACATTAAAAATATTTTTACCACTTGTGCCATGTAGAGAAGGATTCATATGGCTTTTTGAAATTGGATCTTCATGATTAGTGCCCATGGAAACTTCTTTGGAGCTTTTTTCTTTTGCAAGAAGCTAGCTTGCTGTTCAGATGTGCTCTTCAAGATACCTTTCCTGTGTTAAAAATTGAAATATCTCTTTTGAAAATAAAAATTGGTCAGGCTAGGCTTGAATTCTTTTGAGAGTTATTTTCTTTTACAACATCCAAGGATTTTTTCAAAGATATTTTCCATGGAAAAAATATCCCCTTGATGAGCTCATTTAAGAAAAAAAAAGAAAATAAATCAATCGGTACTAGTCCTTGTGTCTAAAAGGAGCCTAAGCTTTGAGAGAACTCAGGTCTGGATCCAAACTTCGAGAATGAGGCCATTACCTAGAGAAAAGGTATAATTTTAGGTCATGCCCTCCTGCATATACGCATTCTTCAATAGCTTACTGAAGTCATCCAGCTCTGACTACCACAGACCATCAAGTGGAATGGTTTGGTTTGCTGTTGTTTTGATTTAGGCTTGTCATTAATTAGTTCTTTTCACCGTATCTTTAGCTGTTACAAGACCCAAGTGAGCTTGTAATTAAGTACTAAATATTTCGCATCTTGTTTTTCATGAAGATTTGTGCCCCTGGACTCGGCACTGGTGAGGCNGTGCCAGGGAAGGTTCAGGCTGGATACTAGAAAAGATTTCTTCACTGAAAGAGTGCTGAGGCATTGGAACAGGCTGCCCAGGGAGGTGGTGGAGTCACCATCCCTGGAGGGGATCAAGAAATGTGTGGATGTGGTGCTTGGGGACATGGGTTAGTGCATTGGGTGGTGTGGGCTGACAGCTGGGCTTGATGACCCTTGAGGTCTTTTCCAACCTTTATGATTCTATGACTCAATGATCACAACTAAGATACAGAACTAACCCCAGATTTGTGTTTATGGACTTTCATCTTTTAACACATAGAATTTAATCTGGCTCCCTGTGAGAGCTGTTTCATAAAAGCCTTCTAATTGACTCTAGAACTTTTATGTTTGTATCTTATCTTTCACCACCCTACTTGTTCACCATGTAAACTGAAATAAGTTCTAAACAGAAACTCTGACGTTAGTAAATGAGAAGCTTTTTCCCACCTATCCAAAACAGCTCACTTAGACCTACACTGACCGAAAAGTTCAGAACATCCCTGCAGCTCTGGGACCTCAGACCACACACTCCTATTTAGTGGAAGCCAAAGAACGGTAAGTCCATTATTTGTACAGGGTGTGTTTGTTCCCCCACCTGCAGAGGCAAAGCTATTGCTGTTAAACTGCATTAACTCCCTTTTAAAAATACATGGAAAATTATGTTTTGTTTTTTTTAAATAAAATGCAAATGGAACAAGGTCAAACACCAGACACTCTACCGGTGTTGTCTCTTAGCACACTGTGCTCATGAAAATTAGGGCTGAGGACCTCCAGTGAGTACACAGAACCAGCAGTTATGCATTAAAAGCTGAGGTGCTTTCTTCTTGCAGGGATTTACAACAGAGGGGAGAATTAATAAAGGCTAATTTTAGCCTGGTGACACTAATGTTCCTAAGCTTATTGCAACAAAAAGAAAATGTCTTCTGTAGAGGCAATTCAGAGGAGCTAAGATAGGTTCTAGTGTCTTCTAATCCTCCAGAGAAGACACTCAGCGCTGATTAATGCAAAATGTTTGGCTTGGCTTGGCTTGGCTGGGCTCCTTTCCTCTGATACATAAAAAGTTTTATTTGCTGCAGAAATTGGGCAGCCCTATGGAAGCAACTAGAGCTTCATGTAAGTAGTGGGCAAGTTCTTCTATGTGTGCTTCTCTCACAGCTTTGGGCCGGGGTGAGTGTCACCTGTGTTAGGGTTCAGTTTTATCTGTTGTCTAGTTTCCCCCTCCAGCTGCGAGTGGGAGAAAGAAGGACCCATCACAAGGCACCAACTCTTCAGACACTTACATGGCATAAAATGTAGAGATTCACACTTTCATTTCACACTTCAAGGAAAGCTTGTCTGTTCTTCCAACTGCCTCAGTTTAATGAGAGCTGCTTTTTCACCTCATGTCCCTCGCCTTGCTTTTTACTTTACACTGTCAGAGCTATCACAATGCTACAACTATAAGCTAGGGCTGGCTGTGAATCACTTAGACAGCACAGCTCAGTGACAAAAAGTCCCATCCTGTGCAAGCCTCAAGGAGTGGATATTTAAGTCCCATTAATGAAACTAGTTCTCATGGTCTGATATTTCTGTAAGACACCTGAACAGTTAGTAATATGCTAGAACTGGCAGAATGGTGCAGAGCAGTGGTCCAGCTTGGTATCTGTCAAAGATTTTGATATTGAAAAGGATTGATAAAAGAGAGGATTGATTTGTACAAGGTCTGGCAGAATTAAAGTTTTCAATCTATTTGCCTCTCCAGCCAAGGCAGTTACAAGCTATCTTGATTGAAACCTACAGGGAGTAGCTCTTATAAAAGGTGTGCACAACCTACCGCAGGACTGAGATGAGAGTCAGGCATTTAAATCCAAAACCATAATCCCTGCCCAGCTGCCACCCAACCAGGAACATGTCTAAACTTAGAAGGCACCTACCTCCCTTTCACGTAACCTCCCCTCAGTACCTACGGTTTTACTTTGGTCATGCCCAGAACTGCCCTTGTTTGAGCAACTTGGCATCTTACTCACATCTAAGCCCAGTCAGAATCCCCAAACAAGGGAAGAGATTGCCTTGGACCCCTTAAAATACACTTACTGCACATCAGCAGAATAAGGAACTTCCCAAAATATGCTTTCCCAGGGGTGAGTCCAAATGTATTATCATACCCGAGACAGGCAAAAATTGATTTCAGGTCTCTCAAGTGTTGGATTACTTTTTCTAGCCCTCAGGCTATTGTGAAATTTGTTATGGCAGCAGCACATCCATGAAAAAGGAGATCACTCCTAGCTCGAGGCTGTGAGAAGGAAGGAATGTGAGGGGATCTCACCATCTCTCCTGGTCCAGCTACTCCTTTGATGCAAGGAACAAAGAGGCCAAGTAACAAACACATTCGTGAGAGCACCATCCGAAATACAGGTGGCAAGGGGCACCCATCTCAGTCAAAAAGTTCTGATCCAGTGACTTATAATTTAAAAAGCAGAAGTTCTCCAGGAAGCGGGGACAGGATGACCACCATGAATCCTCCAGGACTGCAAGTCTGTAAATCATGGAATAGCAAAACATCGTCCCGCATTTTAAACCCATCCCAACCCTTGTTATCGTGCTGCAGGGTGAGGACAGCAGCATAGCTGATAAAGGCTCACTACTAACACTTCTGGCAGCTCCGGCTTTCATCCAGCAAAACATCCAAAAGGCACATAAATGGACGTGCCTAAGCAGTCGGACAGAAGACACCACAAAAGCAGTGCTCTGCTTCTCCTAAGCCTCAGGTTTTTCAAATGCTCTGCACAAGGCAGGCTCCTTGCTGACAGCCTCTGTTATTTGACAGCCTTGCTGCTGTTGAAACTACACGTAAAGAATACCATTTCCCACAGATGATTCTGATCTTGCTGACATTGGAATATATCAAGAGTATTGCTAACACCACGGTTGGAATAACTACCCGAGTTTTTTAAAAAAAAGGGCGGGGGGTGAGGAATGGAGGGAGAAGGGAGTGTTTGATACCAGGCAAAGACATTCAGTGAGCAGTCATGCACTTACAGTTCAGTTTCATGACTCATTTTCTGACATTTTTTGAGGAATTTTGTCCATTTTTTTTTTTCGCACTGGCTTCTGGGAAGAAATATTTCCTTTCCTCTTCTCAAAATGGGAAGAACAGCTCATATCTTGCACACACTTTGCTCCACATTTAGAGCAAGTTCTCAAGGTAATCCTGCGGTTTGAAAGTTCAGTTCAAGCAAGACTTTGGAGCACAAAAAACTTTTTAAAATTAGCCATGAAATACCTAAGGCTGGTGTGATGGAGAAGAAAGGCAGTGAGATGGACACCAAACAGCATATATTCCTGTTCAAGAGCTGACCTGGGCTACTAAAGACACAGCAAAGCTCAATGAGAAGACACTTTGGGTGACATTTCCAAGGCCAGCTTGGCTGCCTACAACCCCAGGCAATTTTAGGCCACCCCTGGATAATCCCATCACAGTAATTTATAGGGGGACCAGAGCCTTTGCACTTTCAGAAGACTCCTGCAAGCCTTTACCAGGCCCTTTCCAGCTGAGCCATACTCTTCCTCTGCAGGTAATGGGAGTTCCTCGCAGAATCCCCGTGCGCGTCTGTGCCAGGTCACTGTTCAGTTTGTGTGCACTTCTCATACAACAGCGCTGGCGGCAATGGGCCATGGCTCTGTCCCCGTCCATCTCTGCACGTCTAACGTCCTCACCCTTACAACTCGGCAGTACCCATGCAGTTTTATTCTGTAGGATGTCTTCTTGGTGAGCACTTCTAACGGTCATCAGATATGATGGTTCATTTCAGCTATATAAGCAGCCTGTTCTGGGATTCATGTCCTAAAGTCTATAAATTCCACCAGATTCCAATATTCTTCTAGCTGCAGTAGTGTTGTGTGATTCAGAATTTTATCTTAGAGGGGGCTGTAGTTCCGCAGAAACCATTCCAGGAACAATTCAACATTCCAAATTAACAAATATGTCTCTTTTTTTTTACTGATCCTTGAGATATGCAGTAATACCGAATGACAGGTCAAAACCTTATGATTTGTGTGCAGGACACTGACTAATCGAAAAACTTTCCTGGGTATGAAAACAACAAAGTGTCTTATGGGTTTTTTTCAGACAGGTTGAAAAATTGCAGAGACTATGTCCTTCAACCCACCCATTTGACCCCATGCCCACACTCAAACACTTGGACAGACAAAAATGTTTTAATGATGGCCTAAGTGAATTATTGCATCAATAAAAAAGTTACTTTTGAAGATTACAACTAACTTGGAAAGTTGGAAAACATCCATCCAAAGCATTTGTTCTAAAGTTTATAAACTCTTAAAGAAAGTTCTCTGCTAACTGATGACCATGTGAGTAGTACGTGTCCATGTGGACCACATTTTCAACAGGTGCAGTTATTTCCATCTGTGGAGCCTACGTCCATTTTAGCCAGTGGCTTTTTTGAGGTCATTTCTCTGTTTAATTGCTAAAGCCAAATATAGTGGAGTTAAGAATTTTCTCCTTCTGTTGCTGCAATTCTGTGCTGAATGGCATAACCTTAAGGTGACTATCTTTCTGTTAATGTTATAAATCTTTCACCATGGTCTCCTTTCCTCACAGAAAACTGATGGCTGCAAACATACACACATACAAAAAAAAACCAGGGCATAATATAACTCATTCAAGATGGTTCAGGTTAGAGTTTATAGACACAGATGCATAGTGCCATTGCAACCCTAACCTGAACCATCTTGGATACAGTGATGAATCCTTATAGCTTTTACACCGATGTATGTCCCTGAGCTTACAGAGGACCTTGAGAACAGAGCATGGCGAGGCGTCAGTGCCCCACCACTCTCCTCTTTAATAAATCCCAGCCGTTAGTATCAATGGCAGACATGCGTGGGTCAGTCTCCTCCCGGGAAAAACATAGCACAGTTACAGTGCAGGACTGTTAAATATTTGCATAGTTTTGAGATGAACCAGTTGAAAAAAAACCTCTTCTTCATCCCGAGGATGTCCAAGTTTCCACAATTGTTCCTGGGGCAGCGGTGACTATGTGTAAACTATTGTCAGTGCCAGGGGAGAGCCCTACAAACGCCTCTCTCGCTCTGGACGTGAAACACAACTAAAATTTTCCATCTCCTCATTACTTCCTTCCCCCCCGCTTCGCTCCCCTGCCGCACGCGGCACCGCCGCCCCCCGCAGCCCCGCGGTGGGGACACGCTGCCGGGGGTGGCGGGCGGCCGGGGCCGCGAGGGCAGCTCAGAGGGGACCCTGTCCCTGTCCCTGCCGTGTCCCCGTTCCCGCGCTGCGTGGCCCAAGCATCCGGGACGGGGTCCTCCCGCCTCCAGGTTGCCGGGGCAGGGCTGCTTTCCCCTCCCACCCCCGGCTGCTCCCAGCCGCGTTGCGATATGCCGGGGCCCTACCGCAGCTTGTCATCCACCCCAGGCAGAGGCAGGGAGCAGCCCCTGGCCGGGGGCCAGCCGTCTCCCTCCCAACTACCTCCCCCTGGCCGTCCGCTCCGCAGAGCGGGATCCTCCTGCCTCCGGTCCCACAAGTTATAGCGCGGAGCGACCCGCGGCGGAGCCGGCAGCCAGCCCGGGGCAGCATGTCCGGTACCAAATACGTAGACTCGGAGGTAGGACCGCCGGGGGACGCAGCCGGGACGATGCCAGGGCCCCGCTGTCCACCCCGCCGCCCTCCCGCCCGGCACCGAGTACCTGCTGCGGCGCGGCCCCCCACCGCCCGCCGGAGCGCCCCGGCCCAGCGGGGGAGCGGGACGGGACGGGGTGGGGGCAGCTCGGCGGCGGATCCTGCGGCCGGCGGAGAGGGCGGACAAGAGGACACCTGCGGGCAGGGACAGCGGCGCGAGGGGACCCGGCGGGCTTGTCCCCTGCGGCCGGGACGGGGCGGCGGTGCGGGCGCTGGGGTGGCGGCCGTAGGCTTGGTACCGGGTGTATATGAGCGGTATATGGAGGACGCTACTGCGGGGGTGTCGGGGTGAAGGGGGCACGGTGGTGNTGCCGTGCCCGGTGCCGCGGGGGTGTGGTGTGCGCGCCGCGGCCGCGGTTAAATAGCCGGGAGAGAGCCGCCCCGCAGCGAGGCTCCCGCCGCTCCGCGCACCCCGCGGGACCCGGGGCCGCCTCCCCCTGCCCTGCCCTGCCCTGCCCTGCCCTGCCCTGCCCTGCCCGGGCGCGGCTGTCCCCTCCCGCCCGCTGTCCCTCTCCCTCTCCTCAGGGCTTTCTGTACACCGCGCCCGTCAGGGAGCAGGGCAACATCTACAAGCCCAACAACAAGATGATGGCAGATNCCTGCGGGCAGGGACAGCGGCGCGAGGGGACCCGGCGGGCTTGTCCCCTGCGGCCGGGACGGGGCGGCGGTGCGGGCGCTGGGGTGGCGGCCGTAGGCTTGGTACCGGGTGTATATGAGCGGTATATGGAGGACGCTACTGCGGGGGTGTCGGGGTGAAGGGGGCACGGTGGTGGCTGTGCGGGGAGGGCGCCAGGCACGGTGAGGGTGCTCCGGTCCGAGCGGCGAGGGCGGCAGGAGGAGGACAGCGTGGGGAGGGCGGTATGGCGAGGGCAGCGTGGGGGGATCCCCGGCCGCTCCCCGCGCTGTCCGTGGGGGCCGCGGCCACGCTCCGCCCTGGGGCAAGGCAGCGGGGCGCGGAGCGGGGCCGGGCGCAGGGCGTGTGGGGCGCGGCAGGACCGGGGANGCCCTGCCCTGCCCTGCCCGGGCGCGGCTGTCCCCTCCCGCCCGCTGTCCCTCTCCCTCTCCTCAGGGCTTTCTGTACACCGCGCCCGTCAGGGAGCAGGGCAACATCTACAAGCCCAACAACAAGATGATGGCAGATGAGCTGAGCGAAAAGGCGGTGCACGACGTGCACACCAAAGAGATCGACCTGGTCAACCGAGACCCCAAACACCTCAACGACGACGTGGTCAAGGTGAGGGGTCTCAGGCGGGACGGGACGGGACGGGACAAGGGGCGATGCCAGCCCCAGGCTGCTGCCTGCCCTGCTGGGGCGGAGTACGCGGGCGCTCCAGGGATGACAGTAGCCTAAGAACCGCTTCCCTCCACCTGCTGCAAGAGCGACAGAGCCAGGGGGGCGTTTGTATTTTTTTTTTTTTTTAAGACAAGGGAGAGGGGGCAGGAGAAAGGCGGGCGGTGGGCTACGCAGCCCGCTGGAGCTCCTTGCAGAGCCGGGTCGGGCTGCGGCGGGCCGGGGCACTGCGGGGCTGGGTGCCGCCGCGGCGGGGGCTTGCGGCAGCCCCCGGGGGAAGGGGCCGCCCGCGGCTGTGTGGCGGCAGGTCAGCAGCCGGGACCTCCCGTCCGGAACCGGGGGAGGAGGGGGGAAAAGGTCGGGTGACCTTATGTAGCACGGGCAGAGGGATTTTCCTTCCCTCGGGGACCTATAGAGGCAGGGCAGGGAGGGGCACCACACCAGGGCAGTCTGAGCAGGGCCCTGGGACAGATCGCCCTCCCTAAGCCGAGTGGGTGCAAAATCAGAGGTCCTGGTGGACGTTTGGATTTGTTGCCTTTTTGTTTTGTTTTCCTTGGTGTTTTTCCTTCCCTGGAGAGATGATAAATGGAAACAAGCTGAACAAAATCTAACTGTGCCCTTGTCTAGATTTTTTTGTTGCTGTTGTTTGAGTTTTTAATTCAGAGTTTGACTTTCAACAAATCGGGGTCAATGGAGATTTTTGCTTGAAGTCACTTTGGTCAGAAAAGCCATAGAGCTGATTTTGCTCTGAGCAGACAAATTTTATACTATGCATGTGAAAATTGAGGATGCTGTCACCTGGGCTTTTCAGACCCTGGGAAAAACAGGAGGTGCCCAGCCTGTAGTGGATGACTAAGCCACTAACTGGTTTATTTAGTGTCCAGCAGAATCAGAGTGTGTGCAGTTCACCGTGTTTGTTGGTCAGGAAGACCTGTTATTGAAAAAAAGAAATATCACATTGTTTCCAGAGAATCAAAAGGTTGGACTCCGATTCCCGAATGTATGTCAGTAAAGTGGTTCATGCTAAGTGCAGACAATATAGCAAGGTCCTGAGTAACCTCAAATTCTACTGACTTCAACACAAGTTGAAGGTGATGAATATGACTAACCGTTGTGCTGGATCAACACTAAGAATTATCCGTTAGAGCAGGCTTTAAGGAGCCATTGTCAGCTTTGCAATCTGTAAAGAAAAGGCACAAATTTCTTATTTGTTTAGAAAAAAATCATCCGTGTACCTAATGGTACAAAACTTCTGTTAAAACAGTTGATTTTTAAAAGGAGAGAGCAATTCTTTCTTCTTCTACCCACGGAGGAGCAGCTGAGTAGACAGGGAATGCAAGAGCTGAAGAATGAGACTGCATCATGGCTTATTGCGTACATCAACAGAAGATGTCCCCAAAGCAACCAAACCTTCTGAGGATGAGTCATAGCCCCCAAGCAAGCTGGAATCTGGGTGTCCACAAACTCAGCTAGGGAAAGAAAGATCCTGCTGGAAAAAGAGGGAGACCACTGATGGAAAAAACTGCTAATGGACTTAAAAGAAACTGAAGCGTACAAAGCCCGTCCTGCCCTCTCTGCCTCCCATGGGGTGATGATTAAGAAAGTTGTTACATCCAGTCATCCAAAAGAAAGTTGAAAAGTGAGAATTATAGGAATGGAGAAACAAAGCTTTTCAGTTTGTCTTTTTGAAATAATTGCGGACAAACACATTTGTTGAAAACAAGCAAACAGCCAGAATACCGCTTCCGCCTCTGTGTCAGCAAGAGAGCTCTCGGTAGTGCATGTAGTCACATCAAGAGACAGGAATGTATCAAAATGAATTTGATGTTAACCAGATAGGAGCCCTTGTGCATCATAAAACCAGCAGCATATGTGGGCATTGTAAAGCAACATTTTTCTGTCTTGTTAATTGCTTTGATTTTTATAAGTATTTCACGGTTAGGTCCAACATGAAAAGTAGAGAGAAGAATTTTGCCACAATTTGAGCTTATTTGGACACTGCTTTCAAGTTCAACTTGTCAGAAGTAGCAATAAAGTTCAGACCCAGTACCTAGGGGACAGGCTTGGACTGGGGTGAAGATACACAGAGTCAGTTCTCGCCTTAGCTGTCAGTCTGTGGTCCTCTTCTGTCGTGTATCTGCCTTTCTTGCTTCAACTATAAATCATCCAGACTGCGTAAAAAATATACTTGTATAACAGAAGGAGTCTCAGTCAGGTACTGAAAGACAGAGGACAAAAAAGTGTTTGGTGGTATTGTAAACCACAAGCATGGTTCAGGCTTAGTTCAATTTTGTTTAGAGCTGTTGCATTTTTCTAGATTAAGAACCTTACGATTTTTACCCAACATTTAATGCTTTTCTTGCCACTTGACTATGAGGCACAGTAGCATGGAAACTGGGTACGAATCAGTCAGCCATGAAATAGAAATGATTAGACAGAGAACAAGGAATCTGCTCTGTAAGCAGCTCTCTAAAAGGCCTCAGTGTTGTCTGTATTCAAATACTTCCCATAGCACATTTTAAAAATAACCCTTGCTTGTGAGAAGCGGGAGACATCCCTTGATGTGCAACACAAAGCATCTGCGCAGCTTCCTCTGCAGCAGATACACGGTGCAGGCAGCAGTAGGGCAGGCATCCCGGCAAGAGGGAGAGACCTGGTCAAGATCCATGTGTAAAAACTGGACACATGGAGCAGCTTTATATGAAAATTATTGGTGACCTTGATTTTGCTTACATTTAATCTTCAAATTAGCTACAAAGTGGACACTGAGTGCTGAGAGGTTTCCAGCAACACGGGTCAAATGACTGGATTTTTGTTCAGAGAGGGATGGAAATGAGACCTTACTGAACCTGAGGTCTGCAGACAGCGGAGTTGTCAGCTCTGTGCTGGAGGAAGCATGATCCAGTAAAATCACCGGCATTTCCTTCCTGTTCCAATTCCTTCAGCCGGGAGCGGAAAGGAAGGAGTTTCTTCCTCATGCAACAGCCCTCATGCATCACCTAGGCACGGGAGAACATGCAGTGGTGGTCCCATGCCTTGAGGCACAGGCTTGTGAAGTTGGTTGGGTGTGCAGGAGGGAAGGAGGGAATCCAGCAAGAGAGAATGAGCCTCTGTGCACCTCACAAGTTGCACCTGTTTGTATGGCTTTCACTGGCTGAGTCTACTCTCGGACTTGTGTCCCACAGTTTTTATTGATGTGCGATGACACACAACAAAGAGGACAGGGAAAGCTGATCAGTTTTTTCTCTCATTCATTCCCTGACGACGCAGGATTCACATGAAGGTTCCTGAAGCTCAGCCTTTGCTCTTCCTGTTTCCCAACACAATGTTTGTGTTTTCCAGAGAATGGCTAAATTACACCCTTCCAGCTCTTTGGAGATCAAAATTTCTCAAAGTAACTGTGGTCAGGTCTGCACAAAGTTTACAGAATTTGGAAGAAGCAGAGGGAAACAGTGTTACTGCAGCTTGTGCTCCTCAGTACTTCCTTATTCCTTGCTCAGGATGGGGATGGACCTTGCAGCCAACTCTGCCGAGTCTGCTCCTTTGGGACTAATGAGGAGCAAACACGCAGTCACATCTGCAGCCAGATGACAGGTTTTTTTCCTACGGTGGTGTGCCAGGGAGAAAGGCCTGTGCCTGGTCTACCATCCAGGACATAATTATTATTTTGTTTTAAACAAGTGGTGTCTATCTGCTGTTTGTTGCATAAGAGTCCTTTTCTCTCTGGAAAAAAAATCTCAGTACTTGGCTACAGATGTAAGGATACAGAGCTTTTGTACCCAGTTTTAAACAGTTATGTATTCATGCCTTCTGCTTAAAGCTAACGCAGTTAAGCGCAGTTCAGCTCACTGCGGGGAAGAGTCTGGAGTTTTCAGCCAGATGTTGACAAATACCATAACATCCTGACGTAGGCATTGGGGAGGAAAGGACTACTCAGTAATTTTGGAGCCATTTATGATTTCCACTGCTTTCTAATAAAAAGAGAGGTTTTTTAAAAAATAATTTCCCATTTTCTTTAATCCTTCAAAATTATGGTCCCTCGCTGTTGTGCTGAGCACATTGTCAGATGCACAGAGATGACTAGGCAGAGCACCTCCCATCTCCACGCCTAAGAACCTCCTGGAAGGAAAGCAGACGTTGTCCCCTGCTCTTTTCGATGGGAAGGCTGAGGTGCTTGGGGCTGTCACTCTGATGTGACAGCAGGTGTCATCCTGGGAGGAACAGAGTTCTGCTTGTCAACACAGTAAAACGAGAGAAAAGCAGAGCTCAGTCAGGTGCTGCTTCTGAAACAAGGAATTAAGTGAAATTTAATGCAAACCCCTTTTCTTTGTTTTAAGATACTGTTAAAAGTCCCATGAAAATAGATAAATATATACATTTAGATACATCAGTATAAATATATAAATATATAAACATATACATATGTTCTAGACATTAGGAAGAAATTTTTCACTATGAGGGTGGTGAGACACTGGCCCAGGGTGCCCAGAGAAGCTGTGGATGCCCCATCCCTGGAGGGGTTCAAGGCCAGGCTGGATGAGGCTTTGGGCAACCTGGGCTAGTGGAGGGTGTCCCTGCCCATGGCAGGGGGTGGGACTGGATGATCTTTAAGGTCCTTTCCAACCCAAACCATTCTGTGATTCTATGATTCTATGATATATAAATGTGTGTGCATGTTCTAATCCAAGGTTGTCATCTGTGCTCTCGCCATTATCAGTCGTGGAAGTTAGATGCCTCTGGAGGCAGGTTCACATCACAGAGTTTATCCCTGACCGTGGGACAGGATGAGCAGTGCTCTCAAAGTACACATTTCTCTCCACTGATGATACCTGTAGCTTAGACACGGCACCGTACTTTCACACGTCTGCATTTAAATGTTCTGAAACTTTGTGTCATATTAGTGTCTAGCTGTGGGGTTTAGATTTAAAATGCAAGAATATTCGAGTGTTTGACTTTAGCTATCCACATCATACAGTTCTGTGTCAAATATTTCTTCCAAGGCTGGTCTAGGACTGAGAGATTAAAAACCTGAGTCATTATGAATGCCAGTTTGTACAGGGACCCAGAGACATCTTAGAGTTCTGAAAAAACATTTTCTTGAACATTAATTAGGAGCTCCCAGACATGGTATTTCTGAATGTCCGTGAAATTACAGATAATAATGTTTTAATGAAAGCTTCTTCCTCAAAAAAATGTGTTAGCATTTAAGCAAAATTATTATTAAAGCCTTATGCACTGCCTTCTTGCTTAGCATGACGAACATGACTCATAACTCCATAGGAAAATGTTCATTTGATAGCCATGGGGAAAGAGCCAGTGATTCAGCACGGATGTTCCTTTCTTAGAATTTATTGGGCACTATCTCAGATCCAGAGGAGACAAATATTTTTCATTTCTGATAAATTCAACAGAATTCAGATTGTATGTTAGAAAATTTTCAGAACTATTTGAATTAATTTTAGAATTTGTAGCCCACTGAATGGACAGAAATGCCATCTGTTGCAGAGAGTATGGATGTCTAAAACAACAAAAAAAGCTGAAATACAAAAATCTCCTGAGGGAAGAGGGAAAATCGGTGTAATAGAGAGGTCTGCTCATGAGGTTCCCTGTGAGAATTTGATCTTTGTTGCGTTTCATGCAACAGAGAGAAGAAAATACAAATGAACTTGGATGATTCTGTAAAACTTGTGATCTCTGGAAAACTGAAGAGAGATGTACATACTAAGATAGGTTTGTATTTCCCACAGCTCTCAAATACCCTTGTAATACACAGACAGCAGGACAAAATCTACATTAGCAATTGATTTTTTGAGCTTTTTGATCCAGAACTACTATCTCTCTTTTGTTTTCCAAATGACAGTAATAAAAACCATCTTGGACTAAAAATGGTTGTTATTTTGAAGATGAAAGAGAAGTTATGCCATTTAATTTCATTTGATGTATTGGGGAGGCAGGTTTAACTATTTTTGTCCCTTTATATATTTTTCTGTCAGAATTCTTATGAAAATGTCTTTTGATAGTTTCAAAACAGACTTTGAATTTTATGCAATATCATTCTTGTCAGAAATTATGTCATCAGATAAACAATCAAGAGGACATATGGTTTCAGTACCACTATCCCCCCTCTAATGAACACATTAATTGATAAAAGTTGCACCCAGTTTTGTTCAAGATAAAGTATCTGTGCTATAGGTGTTATGGGGCTGCACAAGGATGGGTTTGTCAATAGTCTTCTGTTTTTGTGGCCCATGGACTTTATTTTCAGCTAAATGAAAACTGATATACTCAGCTTCGTAGCTGAAGGTGAAAGCATCACATTCCCTGTCCAGACTCCCTGTGCTGAATTTGTACTCAGAGTTTCAAAAAAGCCTAAGGGAGTCTCAGAGATGGATTAAAACACTTCTTCTGTGAACTTTGAAATCCCTTCTCAGAATCCAAACAAGTACTATAAAAACACAGTCGGTTCTCCTTCAAGGTCAGGTTAATATCTCCTGTAGACTTCAGCCATAAAATCTCCTGTCGTTTTACAAAGTCCGAGTACATGTGTCTCTGTTCTAGTGGAGTTTATGCTGAGACCAGAACTGTAGACTAATGATATCTTAATTTTTGTGAAATACTAAATAAATAGTTACCTCTTATTTAAGGATCGGTAACTTAAGATCTTCCATGAGAAAGACAACTTTCCAACAGAAGAAATGCAGAGGCAAAGTTTTTAAAGGAACGGAGAAGCAGCTGAGCATCAGTGCACACTCACTGTCAGCAATAAGCATTTTCATGAAAGAATGAGG
This sequence comes from Syrrhaptes paradoxus, assembly GCA_013400615.1. Classification (NCBI taxonomy): domain Eukaryota; kingdom Metazoa; phylum Chordata; class Aves; order Pterocliformes; family Pteroclidae; genus Syrrhaptes; species Syrrhaptes paradoxus. Next base: position 151,438 of record VZTO01018772.1, on the reverse strand, counting down.
GAAAAGGTGAGAACAAGTTGTACAGATTTGCTAAAAGGTATTGCAGCAGTTAGCAGGAGTGTGGCTGTGGGCAGTATTCCTAGTTGAGAGTCTCCTCTCCTTAGACTCTCTTTAAAAATAGTAGGAAAAAAAGGAATTGCAGATCTAAAGCACCTTCCAAATGTGCCTGTGTCTCTCCATGTACTACTGAAGAGTCCAAGGTCACCATATTTCCATTTCCCATCAGTGCCCAGATTTAGGAGGGATGAAGCTAGAGCAAGTTCTAAAAAGTTATACTTGATAGCAGTTCATTACCTGAGTAACAGGTCTGCAAACCTGCACTGGAGGCAATATAATAAATATAGTGTATTTATATATGTGTAATGTAAAATATGAAATCTATTTACAGAATACTTTCATTAATGCTTCTGACGCCAGACCCCACTGGAATCAATAAAAGAATTCACATTATGTTTGGTGTAGTCAGAACCTCACCCCGGTGTTCATGTTGGTGAATCTGCCTCTGAGCATACAGACAGACAGACAGACAGAAGTGTTTGGAGGCACGTACACACAGACGTATCCGTTCTTTGATAAAATAGCTAAACCAAACCAGGAGCTGTGGAACATGAAACAAATAATGAAATGAAGAAAGCTTCTTCAGAGTTTCTCTTTGTGAAAGCTGCAGTGGCCTCCCAGCAGCCCAGTTTCCAGGGGGGAACAGCCGCTTCATTTTCTGACTGCTCACTTTGCAACAGCGCATTTTCCAAGGAGCTGGCTGACATGATACCCCACCTGCACAGGAAGTTTATCTGTGTTTCAGAGGAGTGCAGATGTCTCCTTGGAGCTGCTAGTCTCTCCTTCTGCTGGACTGTATTGAGACAGGACAGGCGAGTGCTTCAGGAAGAGGTCCCTGGAGAATGGCTGGTGGCCACAGTGCTGACCCATTGGCATCAGCCGCATTTTTCTCACGAGTACTTCCGCAGATTTTGATGAGCCTGCCGATCTGATAAAACAAAGCCCATCACCAGGGCTTTTCTGGTGTGTGATCAGTGATTCACCATGGGCAGGGAGAAGGAGGTTGTTCTCTTAGTAGCAAATTATTTTTTTACTATTCTAATTTATTTTCAGTTTGTGAAATGGTGATCTGCAGTCATGAACTTTTTTCTAGTTCATGACAATATTTTAAATTTTTCACAGCCCATTTGAATATTTGTTATTTGTATGGTAGGGGTCACTCCTGGCTGGGCTGGTGTTCTTCTCTGGCTGGAAGAGTGTAGTCCTTCAGCTCTACTTTCTAACATTAACATCCTTGTTTGTTAAAGAATCGTTTTGTTTTCTAGAATACGCTATAGTACTTAGGAAAGAGTCACTATTTCCATCATGAGATCTACCAGCAAAGCACTCTTCTCTTGCCATATTATGGAAACCAGTCACAGGGAGAAAGGGAGTGGGAGGCGAATTCGTTGGTCAGTTTGAACAAGTAACGGGGGTTGAACAGTTCTTCTTGCTTGTTGAGGATTTTGTTCACCTTAGAATTATTTATTGTTTTTCTGCATTTAGACAGCTTTACACAATAACTGTGGCCCTAGCCATCTGCACTCATGGCGTCTCTGTTTTTTGTTCAAAGGAATGAGCATTGTGCCTGCTGGTCTGGCCAGTCCCCCGACAGCGGTGTGCCCTGAAGACAGTTCAATGTTGACAGGCAGAACCTAATCCTGCTGCGGGGCAGCCTGAGGAGCCTCTCTATGTGCAGAGGCTCGAGGGGTTCCCTTGTTAGATGCTTGCCACCATACCAAGAGTTACGGTGATTTCTTGTCTTGTGATGGAACTTATTTCACCTCTGGACACTGCTGGATGTTTGGGTTTTGTAGTCACCGATGCTATATACATACATACATACGGTGTATATATGTATATATGTATGTATATATACATACATATATACATATATACACCGAGGCTCATATACATACTCTGAAATTACAGAATAAGTTTTGCCTTTATAACGAACCTGACAGCACCTCATGTTTGCTGTTGAAAACAATGATTAGCGAGGATATAGAACGTCTAGGCATCATGAAGCTGTACGTTTTCAGGAACAAAGTACCAGCTTCTCTATGTAACTGCAGGAAAGCATTTGCCAGTGGCAAACAGTGCTCTTAAGCGGGTGAACAATTCATTGGAGTGGAAACAAGTGGAGACACTGTTCGTGTTCCTGTAATCCCATGCAGCTAAGGCGTGGATGTACATCCCCAGGGAGAGCGCTGGACCCCTTTGCAGCGCTGGCGGCCGAGCATCCTCCCTTTCCTCTTTCATGAAGCCTTGCAGCCATGAGGTGCTACCATGTGCTACACCTCACCCTTGCAAAACAGTGAAGTCTCCTGGTGTCAGGGAGGTGAGGGAAGGGAAAAGAGCAGCTTTACCCCTGTGAGTCCCAACACCTCCCATAGTCCTTCCCTTTCATTCAGTAAAAACTACCTGATACGCTTTTTCATAATTTTCTGATAGGCTGTGGTGGTGGTCAGGGAAACAAGTGCCAGCAGATGTGGAAACATGATATTTCAGGGTCAAGGGAACATTTAGATGTTTAGCTGATGTCACCATTTAACAGAATCGTTGTGAGCTTATTTCTTTGAGGTTTTTTTGCTTCTGCCGTGACGCCGTTGTTTTCCAAGCACTGTAACTGTAAATTTTTAAGTTTCAAATAGTATGTGGAAGTACAAAACTAATAATGATCTCATGCTCATGCATTTTCTGATGTTCAGTGACATACACTGCAGCCTTCTGCAAAGTTAGCAGTGCTGCACTGGTCGGGAACATCACCTCCCAAAGTGACTCGTGATCTTCTATACATTTTTCATCTGATAAATGTTTCTTTAAAGGCCATTGAATGCATTGGGAAATTTTACAAATCGCATTTATCACAACAGAAAATAGATCATATCTGCTTTTTTCTATATGTCTATTTCAGATCTTAACAGGGACACAAAATAATCTGGTGAAACAATATTCTGCTTACAGTCTTGGTATCAGGGGAAAACCTGTTTAAAACGAGCATCTGGTAATCAGTAAAGACAGTTCCCATACTCCGCTAAAAATGTAAAGAAAATTAGCTTGTGACTCCTATAAATCTGTATTCAGACTTGGCTCTAGCCCTGGTCTGGCAGAGCATGTAAGCACATTGACAGCAGTGGGACAGTTCACGTTTTTCAGGTTGTGTACATATTTAAGTTGTTTACTTGACTGGAGATATTGGTGATTAATCAAGAGAGATCCAGTAAGGATCTGAGCATCTTTTCACTGACTCAGAAAAGCACTGGTGGCACTCAAAAAGGCAGGCATCCTCAGCACTTGTTGGGGTTCCTTCTCAGTGGAGTAGTGGTGGTGGAGATCTGAATAATTACCGCTACAGTCACAGAGATGTAGATTAGGTCAAAGCACCCATAAAGTGCTGATGGCTCTTAATAATTGTTTTCTGATAGATCAGCACAGTAAATTTTTTTCTGTGTACTAGATATCATGTACCTCAAAGAACAAACTTTTGTGGAGAAGCACAACTGGTGAGTAGGCAGTTTGAGGTTGGCATTATAACACCTTTCCAGCCTGCCAGGTTTTAATGCATAGGGACTAAAGTTGTAAGGGCAATGGGTCAACTGTTTTCATATACAAAGCATATATTCTTGAGTCAGGTTGGGGTATTTTTTAGAAAAAACAGTAACTTCACAGTGCTAAGCTTTTTTAATTAACATGTTTTTTATTTAAACAGACTTTGAAAAAAAAAAAAGACAAATTCCCCATACCGTTCCCCTTCTTGTAAATAGATCTCTTTTAGAATCGAAGCAGGTTCCTTAATTTCCTGATAAAGGTTTAATAAACATATGCAGAGCAGAAGAAGCTGCAGTAATTCTCATAGCAGAATCAGACAAAAGCTTCAAGCAATGTGAAAACTGGCTTTACTGAACTGAATAGTAGGAAACAAAGAATAGCTGGAGTCAGGAAGTGCATTGTAGGCATGGAACAGGGGTTGATAGTGTTTAGTAGCTTTGGCTGAAACAGAAGCCTGCAGCAAGTTATTAGCATCCTTTTGAGTCAAAACAAATTTCCTCTACTTCTCTCCTTGTTGCAAGTGACCATGCCTGTATTCTCATTAGCTTGGCAAATAATTCACCGTGATTTCACAGCACACCCTGACAGCTCTGGGGGAATCAACTGCACACCGGTCATGCAATCTGCTGAACAAGACCTGTGCCTAACCTCAGCGTGCCATCGCGTACATACAACGGAGTTCTTCACAGATCTATGTGCATGTCATGCTTTGGCAAAAGTGGCCTCGAGAACAATACCCTAAAAAAAGGTGTCTTATCCTTGCAAGCTGGTTAGGTTCATTTCCAGAAATCAGAGCATCTTTCTTCCCTAGGATCATATTTCTCGCCTCTTCTCTTTCTCCTGTCAGTCCTATTTTTACTTTGCTTTGTTCAGCTGGACTCCAGTTATCAGCCTGATGGCACTCACCATCACTGAGTGCTGCTGAACTGAAAACCAGAGGACACTAACAGGAGAGACTGGGGAGTGGGTAAGCAAGGTGATATAAACGTAACTCGTAGCATCCAGTCACCTATTCCTCCTGCTGCCTGGGGAAGACTGGTCCCTGTGAGTTAAAAATGGGATCTGTCATGGGAGTGGTTCAGTGCAGGAAGAATCGGGTGATATCTCAGTTCCTGCAGCATGGGGACTTATCTCCACTGCCTGAACAGTGAAATGAACAGAGCATTTCCCAGCCTGGGGATCTGTATGTGGTCTGCTAGCAGATGAGAAGTAGAAGAGCCCAGATTCCCTCTTTGCCAATCTTTATTTAGACTGGATGCTGCTGTGGGTAGCTCTGGGTTTGGACAGCAGTCCCAGCAGAGGTTTGCGTTCCAGTCATCACTGGACTCTCTTGACATGTAATTTCACAGTGTTCTTATGGCTTTCAGGGAGATAACATCTCGTGTTAACACTGTATTCTGCTGAGAATTTTTAAATTTTTTTTTGCCTTTTCACCCTCAAGTTCAGTTTGGTATCTCCCTTCTTCAACCTGGAGCAATGTGGAACGTGGGACATGAGGAATAATGAAATGGGAAAATGTGGCAGTGAAACATCAGCTGTGGTTCCTCTAGAACCGTCTATTCGCCTTCTGTGCATTGGTAGAAACATTCTGAGAGCTTCTGAAATTACTCCAAGAAAGTAACCTCTAGACAATTGTCGGTGGCACAAATACACCGCTGTTATCATCTCACACTCTGATTCCTGAGTACTTTTACGACAACTGTGTATGACTCGAGCTGGGAAATCCTGGACAAACATCTATCACAAAAGTTCTAATATTAGCATCATCTCCCGGAATGAGGACAGGGCTGTCCATCTGGAAATGTTATACAGCATGGCTCTTCTGTCAGCTCCCCAGGATTAATTCCATGGACATCTTGGAGTGCACAACAGACGAAAAACATTAGTTACTGAGAATCGTGATTACAGAGAGTTTGCTATTTGATTTGAAAACTAATGAGTTTACTGGCTTCCATTTTGCAGTAAAGCATTCATTATAATGATGTTTTTGAAAAGAATCAAATTACGGACCAGTCTTACTATTTATTTTAAAAGTTCAAGGGAATTCATATTAACCTATGGTTTCTTTTTGCATACCAAAAATGTGCTTTGCTGATAAAAATAGGTCCCACTTATCTAAATTAAAAATGTAACCATGAAAAGGCTGATGGAGCGCAATGCAAGTGCTGAGATTTAATATTTCCCATATCAGCCAGTTGCAGAAATGCAAGATAGACTCCACCACAGCTGAAATGAACAAAAAGCCTTTAGGTACGACCCTGAGTAGCCCTCAATGCACTGAAATGTGTATGATGCCTGTGTGCACAAACTGGCTCTGCCAATGATCACATATCAGCTCACGGGAAGCACGCAATTGCCAGAAGTTTTAGGATAAGGGAGCTTAGCCTATGAGAAAAAAAAAATTTAGTCTTCATGTACTATAATTCTTTGAGAAGCAACTTTTTTTGCTGTAATCATCTTGGGGCTTTCCATCATCTGTGTATTTTCATTATCTGGTTTGAAGGCAAACATTGATAATAAACCAAGGACACCCGTTCACTTTTAAAAGAGCTAACATGGGATATGAGCTACAAGGAAAAGTTCACTTTCAAAAAGCTGCAGAAACAGATAATATGCTTGTGTATTCCAAAAAGAAAATACACTTGCTCCATTAACTCAGGCATTTTACCAACATAGGTATTTGATTGAATGAGATTGATTTCAGTGAACAGTGTGCAGATCTTGAAATCGTCTTTTTTTGGGGGGAGGGGGGGGAGAGGCAGGAATAGATATCAGACAATTAGATGTCATCATCAGTAGATATTATTGACTTCTCCATGTATGTATCAGCAACCTTTTCTTCTTTCTTTCATGACACAGTCCTAAAATCCCGTAATTGATACAAGGACATCTGATTGCTTCATTTGGTAAAAAGATCACAATACATCCCGGAAAGTTTCTTGCTCTGTCTCACCAGACGGCAGCGTGGCACAGAGCAGGCAGAATGTGGTGTTTAGGTCCAGTACCATGCTGAATTAAGCCAGTTTGATGTTAGGCATTAAAGATATTTGATATCACAACTGATTCAGAAATTTCTTCCCAAGGAATTTTGAGCCCTTCAAGTAAACTGTGCCTAGACTGTTCAGTTTTGCTTTGGAATTGTCTTTTTTGTTAAAGAAACTGAACAGTTTTGTAGCATTTTTCCCTTTGTAGTGAGTTGATAACTTCTGTTTGGAGGTGACTGAACACTCAACAGGAGAGAGGGAGGAGTTCTTTCCAATTTTATGTGTATTTTAGATAAAAAGAAGTGATTGTGAGGCTTTTCCAACAGTATGAGCAATACTTACAGTTAGTGCGTGTCTGTGTATTCGCCTCCTTCCAGCACGTTAAGGTACTGTTGCCGGGGTTTCTGAAGCCGATGGCCCATATTGTATTTAACCTGCTCCTGTAAATCTTCACTTAACGGCACCAGTATCGTCTGACTTTGGGATCCAGTCCCAGCGGTGCAATTTATCTTTTTACTTTAGTCTGATTTAAACAGTTATTTAATTTCTTGCAGAGGACTAGCTTTGTGATGTTCTCTTTCCTGTTGAATGCGGTACCTGTACAGTTGGTTGTGCTGGCTAAATTAAATATCCTGCGTCTTGGGTTGTATCAAACACGTTTGTGTGACATGGAGATCAAACACTGTCGCAGTTCTGTTAATTTTCTAATAGAAATGTTATGACAATTAAGCTTCCTGAAAAGCTCAGTATTTCAACAGAGAGTGGTAAAATGTGCCTCTTGGAATGCACTGCTTCCTTAGGAGACTTTTTGAATGATTTATGGATAGTCAAAGCTATGAAATGTGTGGAAGAGTGTGTTCCTTCTAAATATTAATACATTAGCCTGGCCACGTCTTTCGTGAACAGTGTTACCACATACACAGGATAGGCTAGAACAAAATGGCTCAGAGGTGAAGAGCCTCCTTATGTTTAACAGGCTGAAGTCGCTCCCTAACCCCTTCAGACTAAGAAGGAGCTTCACTGATCCAGATCTAAATCCAGCATTTTATTTTTTGACTTTTAACAACTTTCTCTGCCTGTTTCAAAGTATATGTTTGAGTTGCTAGCCTCACCATTTGTTCAGTTAAATTCAAAAATGCTATACAAGGAAGGATCAGAAAATTCGGGCTAATAAAACACATTTTATCGATGCATGCTTGAGGTGTGTAAAAAGTCAGTAGTGAATGCATTTATTCCATTTGTAAAGATGTGAAATAGTCAAGCTAGGCAATGCAAGTGTGATGATTCTGTTCACCTGGTTCATCCCTTGGGTGGACTGAAGGGCACTGCGCACCCTTAGGGCTGTAGGAGATGAAGAAAATATGTTGTGGAGAGGTTGTCTCCCTCTAGAAGTTAGATGTCTAATTTTGAGCTAATCATCGAGGCTCCCTGATAGTCACTGGAAAAAGATTCTTGGCTTAACTGATGTGTTAAAATGGGTCAAATGACACGGGGATGTAGGAAGTACGTGCTTTGGTGCTTTGTTGCAGGGGACCGTTGCTCTCCAGGAAGGGCTTTCTGGAGTCCGCCCCGACGGGAATGTGTGACTGACCTGACTTTGTGTTCTTTGCTGCAGATTGATTTTGAAGATGTGATTGCTGAGCCAGAAGGGACACACAGCTTTGATGGGATTTGGAAGGCCAGTTTTACCACCTTCACTGTAACGAAATACTGGTTTTATCGTTTACTGTCAGCAATCTTTGGCATTCCCATGGCTCTCATCTGGGGCATCTACTTTGCCATCTTGTCGTTCCTGCACATCTGGGCAGTGGTGCCGTGCATAAGGAGCTACCTGATTGAGATCCAGTGCATCAGCCGTGTCTATTCGATCTGCATCCACACGTTCTGCGACCCGCTGTTTGAGGCCATAGGCAAAATGTTCAGCAGCATCCGAGCCACAGTACGGAAAGAGATTTGAGGGACATTTCAAGGAGAGCCATCAGCCTAGGAAGTAGGTGGGGGTTGTGTTGTTTGAAGTGTTTTGGTGCCAGTTTCACGTTTCCCAAAGCAACACACAGCAACTGGTGGTGGATGTACTGGCCCAAAACAAAGAATCACTTGCTCAGTTTTTTATGCTACTGTTTATTCTTACTGGACTACTTGCCTTTATTTTCCTTCATTTTTTTTCCCTTCAGTCTGAATTTTAAACTAACCTTAAATGGCTATTCTTCCATGCCAGCTGCGTATCATTTTGCTGGCTGTTCAGTTCAGAGACTGAAGTGTTGTTGGATGCTTGTTTATCTCACTCTTCATTCCTTATGAGATAAATCCACACTGATACTGAAGAATGACAAAAATGCTTCCCACCACTATAAAACCATTCATTTTGTTGTGGCCAAAGAGCACAGAGCTGTTGCAGCAGAGTGAACGTGACCAGCTGGCAGGTTTCAGCAGAATGTTCTTTTTCATTTGGACTGTCAGTTGACTGCAGCTGTTTACAGTCATGGTCAGATATGGTGCACTATGAATAAATTAGTTAAGTAAACAATTTGCTTAACTAATATATGTCCCGAAAATCTAACACTTTATCAGGTTGGAGACACTGACACGTGGAAGCTTTTCATGTGCATAAAAAGCTTCGGTCGGTGCCTTTCTGTCTCATTCTCTCTTGGAAGTTTGCATCCAGTCGTTTCTCAACCGTTGCTAGGATTGCAGAGGCAACCTGCAGTTGAGAGCTAAAACTGGTCATTATGGAAATGTTTTCCTGACTGTGACTTATGACACATCCCTTGGCGAGCATTTAGGTGCTTCTCTCACAGGCTTCTTTTTTTTTTTTTTTCCACAAAGTATTCATATAAATACACATCGCAGGTATGCCAGAGATAACCCTGAGTTACAAGAGAAGTGAAGGTGTGCCAAACACGAGCCACATGGGGCCAAGGAGGAGCTGCCCTGAGAGAAACTTTTCTATCAGCTTCCAAAGCTTCCCTATCAGCAGAAGTCAGCATGCCACTAGTACACAGGTTATTTTCAGGACAGTTGACGCTTTGCTGAGTCTGACCTAATCCATCACAAGAGATGGTTTAGAAACTTCGCATTTGTGGGTTGACTGTTTTGTTTTTAGCTGAGCTGCAACATCAGGAAGTCTTAAACGGAGGGTGTTGTGTGAAAGCACCGCGTTGCAAAGCGTGAGCCCCAGACAGCAAAGCCTTTGCAACACGTTCTGATGCTGTGACCTGCAGGAGCTTTTGCCCTCATGACAGTACTGTCTTCAGAGATGCTCTCTACATCCTCATACAGTTTGTGTGAAGCGTTTGTAAAAATAGTTGTGAGGCTAAAATCAGCTTTATTGTAACCAGCCTGGGGCCTGAGCTTGCGATCTCCAGCAAAGCAGCTCTTGGCTTCGGAGAGTACAGGACTGGCCCTGGGGATGAGCGTGGAGCTGTCTGGTACACCTGCGGCTGTTTTATTTAGCACTGCTCTTTCACGTATGGCTTTACCTAACACAAGAGTGCCTTCAATTCAGTTTCTGCCAAAGCATTGAAAACTTTAGGAAATGCTGCATTTTTTACTGGGGGGGGGGAGGAGAGGGAAGAGGGTGCACAAAAAAATTAAAAAGCTATTAACTACTATTTTTGCATTTAAAACAGACACTGGTATGGATATAGTTTTATGTTTTTCTATGTACATAATGGAGAGTGTACTATTATAGATTTTTTCAGTATTAAAAACAAGTGAGATTGTAAACAAGAAATATTTTATCTTTTTATGAGGAAAATCACTCTGAAGAAAACCTTCTTGATTTACCATATAAACTGTATATCCTGAAAGATGTCTGTTCACTTAGAGTTACTAGTCCCTAATCCAAATACATTTGCTAATCCGAGACATTTACATTGTTGTTATATGCTTACAGATATAACTGACACTTTTTTAAAATTCTGCATGTACATTAAAGACTACAATAAAAAGATGTTTAATGACAGCTCCTGTCTGACCTCTTTTTCCATGAAAGTCGTGTGAACAAGTCCCATGTTATTAGGAAGAAAAGCCCAATATTTCGTGATAAAGAAACAGAAAGTGATGTAACTTGTTTCTCAAGAAAGAAAGCACAAAACAGTCTCGATTTGTGGTTCAGAATCTGACTCAGGAAGGTTCTTCCCCAGAAAAAAATTATTTTTTTCTCCCAAGTAAATATTTTCTGCTGCTAAATAAGTAGGCAGTAGGACTAATGAACACAGCACTGAATAGGGAGCATAAGCTTGTTTAAATGCTTAATGATGAGAAATTCCTTTGCTTCCTTGTTCCTCAGTTTCCCTATATTCCAAATTAGGATAATGATGTTTGCTTGTAGACAGTTTCAATCTCCAGTAAACAGAACGATATAATAATACAGTGAGTTGCTTATGGTTCCTTTTACGTGAAAGACTTTGGCTACCCAAAATTCAGTCCTGAATTGTCCCGATAGATCTTCAGTCAAAATTGTTTAAAGCTTTGGTTTGGAGTCCAGTGGAAACAGGATTGTTCCTAATAAAAGCTCATTAGCCTAAGCATTTAACGTATGGAAATAGGGGAATGACAGCTTTTATCCAGCTTTGTATAGACCTAACTTGTGACAGGACAGTTCTTTTCTGCGGGGTTATTGCACAATACCTGTCACACCATTTAACTGGTACACAAAAGGCCAACAAGACAGGCGATTACATTTTGGCCTACAAACCTATTAACCATATTTTAGTGTTTAAATGGCATATACCAGCTTAAGGTAGTCTGACATCTGTTTTCCAACAGCCGAATGGTGTATTTAACAGCAGTTAATAGTCCAGTGGTAGCAAATAATATGTTGAATTAGACTATGTGAGAAAATTAAGAATATTTTAAAAGATGAAAGGGAGATTGTGATGTGAAAGTAAAGCAAATGAGCATTCTGGTATTCAGAAACATCTTGCTTTTGCAAAGAGCCGATAGATTCAAGACAGACATGGCTATTCATCTTAACCATTTATAATGTCACACCCCCAAGACCTTCCCGGGAGATGTGCAGGTTCACCCTGTGATCGCACTGTCGCTGGGCAGCAGCCAGAGGGCTGGGCTGGGCGGGAATCCCACCCCCGTGCTCCTGCCAGGCTCTCAATGCACTGGCATTCATCATCAGTGTCACAGTCATGATACACCCCGTGGCAAGATCCAGGACTGGACATGAGCTGTCAGACAATGGCATCAGGCAGTCTCCTATCATGGCTATACCTGTGTTGTAGACAGTCTTGTGCTGGTAGATAAGAAAGTCAGTGTCATAAGCTGCTTCAGGACCTATGGGTTCAGGTGAGCCCAACACAGTTTTTCCTCCTACCGGTAAGCTGTCTTGAGCGTCATTGGTCACTCTTCTCCTCCTCTGAGTCACCAGTTCTTAAACTGCGCCATAAAGCTTGAACTGTTTTCCTTTGAATACCCTGAGGGCACATAGCGGGGAGCTAGACACTGCAGTTAAAACCAGTCAGAGCACCTGAGTTTTGAGAAATGAGAGAATGTGAACTGCTTGGTTGTGTGGTTGGGCCCTCTGAATTTGATTGTTTAAGGACAAACTACATACAGAATGGTTTTGAAATATAGTTATTGGAATGAAGTTGCAACAAGATACAATGACAAACCATAAGCTTTTATTAATGGTGGAGAATTTCCATAGCTGAACCCAAGCTGCCTTTTCACCCTCTCTTAGGTTAAACTGGAACCCTTCTCTTGTGTACTTTCATTGCCTTGTGCATCTGCTGCATCCTCCTCCTTTTTTTCCTCCTGAGGAGGGGGAAAGAGGCACAGAGTAAAACTCTGCTGAGCTAGAACACCTCTGTTGTCTTCATTTATGTCTCACAAACCTTGATTTCTTCACTTCATGTTATCTGATACTGGGACACCATGTGCTACAGGTTATGTTATTTCTCTCGTGCTTTCTTCTTTAGAACTTTTAATTAAAATTCCAACTAGTACATCTTGTCTTCAAGGTGCTCTTCTCTATTATGGCCTGCATGTGCAAATTCCTACTGAAGTGTGGCTTCCCTTGACGGGGATTGACCATAGGTATGGTCAAATAGAGCTAAGTTCAAATTCGCTGACAAGCCAGCTCAGAACTTACCTTGAACATGGTGTGTGTGATCAGATTTGCACAACAGGAGCCTGGTCGGGCAGAAAACCAGGACTGGAAGCTGCTTCCCTGCCTGGAGAAGCAGACTGGGGAGGCTGCTGGGGAACCAGCCAGTGCTGTGAGCAGCAGTTAGATAACACGGGAGAACTGTCTGCGTGCAGCCTCAAAACCAGCCCAAGTCTGTTGGTGGGCAATGCAGCACAGCCTGTGTTCCCTGCGATAAGCATAGAGTGTCTTGCCAGAGTACTAATTTCATAGATGTGATCTATCTCACTGACAGAAGTCCTCCATTGCAGTCTTGATTCCTTGTAGGACAGCAAATATCCCAATGACAGGAACAGAGAACTGCACAGAGCATATGAGTACTTGCAGGTTTAGACAAGTGCCTTTGAAATTTTTTATTTTTAATTTTATCATCTCCTGACTATTAGCCTTCTGGCTTGTACAGTATTTTATCTTTTTATTTCGTTGTGTGTAGGCTCCAATTCAACTGTTACAGACATCTGTCAATTCATCTGTCTTCTCTTCACAAAAGCAGGTGTCGTTACTCCCTATTAGACAACTATACAACAAGTTTGGAATCAGTTAAAATTCTTCCTGTCTCATCTGTGCTGAGTTTCTGGAACAGTCTGAAGAATCCTGTGAAAAAAAGATGCTTAGGGACAAAAAGTTGGAGCTGTTTTGGTCAGATTTTAGCAGGACTGGATCTTCTGGCCTGAATTTGATTGTCTTTGGAGCATCATTTCTGTAGCTTAAAAAATTCCCCTGTGTATCTCTAACAAGCATCCTGTGAGGAAGGCCACTGAAAATTACAGATTTACTCCTCTAGGTTGCAAAATACCAATATTTAGCACAGAGAGGTTAAAGTCAGCACTGCCCAGCTGGTCAGTGAGGTGGGGAAAGCCTTTCTGTTGCAGTTCACCTCTCCATGTACCAATTTACTCCTTCCTGGCTGAGACACTAAAAATTTTACAGTTGAAACTATCCTGTTGGTGGATAGTCATCCAAAATAATAATTTAGAAAAATCTAAATTGTCTGCGACCTGTTGAATCATGGATTGTTGAGGACTGAAACTCAAAGCAACCCTGTTGCTGATGGCAACAAGAACTGGGCTTAAATGCAGAGGGATTTCCCTTAGCACTAGCAAAAGCCTCCAGTTTAAACCCTCACCTTGAGTCCTGGGGACATTGAGCCCTGACTCTCTTGAGAAGCAATATTTCTCGTTTAGAAGACTAAGCCTGTGTAGAGACAAGAGAAAGTAAAGTAAACTTGGGGAGAATTAGCAGTACTGAATTAATCATGTATTTGCATTAGCAACAATTAAGGCGCATGCTGTGCTTGTTTACACCAAACCTTTTACTCAGTTTTACAGCCAGAACCGTGACAGTTGCCTCAGCTAATGCCCTTTTGTGGTAACTGCTGTCATTTCAGCTAGCCCTTCTCCCTGTTTCACCATCGGTGGTCACATCACCACGATGTCCAGGAATTCCTTCATTCACACGGACACGTCACGAGCTCATAGGGATGCTCAGCCCTACCCCACTTGTTTCAAGAGACTTACAGTGAACCCACAGAGCCCTGCTGCTCTGCTCAGCAGCTTCAGCTCAAGGTATTTCTTTCCCTCTGAAGCCAGCTCCGTATTAGCTCATCACCATATCTGCAGAAGGTCACAATTTGCAGGAGTGTTAAGTGAAGTCCTTGCCCTGTTTCTGTTCTACTCTGCCTCCACTTCCCTGTGAGCTTCCAGCAGTTCAGTAGATGACTCTGCACAGAAAGCTTATGCAAATAAAATCACTCTCTGGCTGCCTCCTCCCTGTTCAACAGTATTTCATAACCTCCTAAGAGGAGCTTACATTCTTTTTTATCTCTATTCACCAACACCAGCGAGAAGCAAAAAGCCTTTGTTCCTTTCAGGAAAGCACACGGAAAGCAGCTAAGAGCTACTAGATAACCATCCTGTTGCTGTCTGCTGGTACCATGTTTCTGAACACCCCTCAGGTAATGACTGATGTCACCAGATTGACGTGTTAGATCCTGTTCTTTCAGTATATGATGCTACTTGCCATGGCCCCATGACCACTGAGTATGTCAAATGCAAATTTTAAGTTGTTCCCAAAAACTCAGCTGTCTTGCTAGGTTACCAAACACTGCTATTGGTGAAAGTCTGTCAAGAAATAACACTTTTATCTTGACAAATAACAGTTTATCTGCCAAAGGGTATGTGGGTAGTTGCAGTCCAGATGAGCATCCACGTTGATCCCTTTTCATGGCACATGCTATCAGATTTCAGTATCTATAAACACCAAATTATTTTCTGAGGAAGAACATAAGTCCCTTAGGAACTTTACAGTCAGTGACTTAATTCTGCATAAAGAATGTAACAGGTGCAAATAATTGGCATAATGCATGTCTGGATATTTCTAAAGACAGTTCAATAGTCTTGGAAAAGGGCATGAAACAGAATAGTTCTCACAAAACAGCTTGTCTGTTTCCAGGATAAACATTGTTACACACAACGGAAGTAAAAACACTTTCGTGTTGCCCTGCAGAAATGTCTGTCCCAAGTCTCCTCAAAGGACTGGTTTTCGTAGCAAAGAAATAAGCTGCAGGATCATGGTCAATGTGATGTGAATTTCAGCTCTGTACTCTGTGGTTCTCTAGTGTGTGGCACTTCTCACAGAGATAAGCTCTGTCCAACTAAATAAAGTTAGAATGATTTAGTCTGTGTTTCTTTTACCAGAAACTTTTTGAAGTTAAACAAAAAAATATGCAGGAAAGACTAAGAGTCATCTAAAAAGTTTGACTGGCAATTTTCTATAAGATACTTCTAGTTCAAGGCTGATAATCCGTGTGGTCACCACAGCTATTGTATAAAAATTTTGGCTTTAGTCTCTAACAGAAATATTGCAGCAAGCCTTAAAGTCACATGGGGGTTGTACAGTACAAGAGTAAACCATCAGCTAACAAAATCTCTCCCAATCAAAACGGTAATCCAGCCTGACCATAAGTCTGTCTTAATCAGTTATGGTCTCATGTAGCTTGCTGGGGAAACATGCGTTTGACACTGTGTAAAAGCTGTGCTGAAAATGGGCCTGATGGTGCGTAGAAACCTTTGGTCATGGTGCCGTTACCATTCTGCAATGAATTCTGCAAGGAGGTTGAAGATGGAAACTGGGACCGGAGCAAACGTCACCTTTACACTGCCATCCCTTGAAGTTCGTGTCCCCAGGCAGCACGGAAGAGCTTTGAGACAAATGGAGAACACAGAGCTCTTGAGAAAGTCAAAGCCAAGTCCAAAGTATGAGCTCAGGCCCCTTGCTGCTCCCACACAGCTCTGTAAAGTGCCCGAGGAGGGGTCGAGGGCTCCCCGGGAGAGCCGATGGGAAGGGAGCCGGTGTTGCCATGTCAGAAGGGTGCAAAGCTGACAGACCCTGGTAGTTTGTGTTGACCACTGCTCTCCCACCGCCACACACCTTAAACCCGTCCCAAGCACGGGCTGAACACCCTCACAAGGACCTACAGATGCTACTGGCACGCTGATTAACCTCCATGGTGAAGTGTAGTATAATTTAGGATGTATTTTTCTGTCTCCCATGACATCAGAACCCTTCTGCTGTTGTATATAATTATAAAAATGTCCCTCTGACTTCTTGTTGCTCAAAATACACAGGCTGTTTTGTTTTCAAAAAACAACATGTTCTCTCCCTCTTGTTTTTCTATTTTTGGCAGGTTCTACCATGAAAACTGTGGCAATTACTACAGCTGAAAACTGGAATATGACTTAAGATGACACCCTCTAGCAAGGAGCTTTGTAAAGGTATCACCTTTAGCTTCCCTCCCGGGATTAATACTGGGTCTTTTTTATTTGTATAGTGCTCCTAAGCAGAAGATGAAACACACTACTTGTTTGTAACTGGTGCTCTCTAAGATCTTACCAGCCTTAACCACAGAGTAAGCTGTCACCGCAGAGGGAGATGCTCAGCGGCAGAAAGGGAGTGGGCACAGAAATACACCACGCAGGGGCCTGAGTAATGGGCAAAAAATGGGAGTGTAACCCTATGACCATATTTAGTTTCCACATGTGAATCTTGGCTGGCTGGAACCTACCCCGAATGCCAGTGAAGCCTGAGAAGCTGGAAATCTTTTGCTCTGTGCATACAAGCAGAGTCATGACTCATGCAGAAGAGAAACAGTTTTCTTTTGCAAGAGGAATATTTTTCCTTATTGACCAGGGAGACACTCAAAAATAGCTGTGCTTTCTGAGTGATTCTGACAATTCATGACAATGTTGTGGAGGTATGAGAACCAAAGAGCACTTACAGCTCCAGGAATTTGCTAATGAGAAGTAGAAATCTCTGCTTAAATATAACCAGCTAAATTCACGATATATGACAACTCCTTGCAGACAATGAATTAAACTGAGGGTAATTCAGACTGTTCGATAAATTCCAAATGTCGGACAAAGAAATAAAAGGAAGGACCAAATAATATTAATGCGAGGTATTTAAAATGCCATGCAATTTAATCTCTTTGAGCAGTGAGCTCAGTGTATAATCTCATTTGCTCTGGGCTTTATTTCTGATGCAATATATTTGCAGCATCAAAAGTGAAGAAGCATTAAAATTCTGTGAAAGACAGAGCTCTCTCGATCACAGAAGAGAGATGGTTCTTGGAAAGGAAGGACACTTCAGAGAATCCCTGTTCGTGGAGTTTGTTTCCACCAAAGCTGTTGGAATTTTCCAAGTTACTTCAATGGAAACTGAAGTAAGCCAAGGAAAATCCCACTCCATAGTGAGGGAGAACATCATTAAAAGGTATTAGTAATCAGGCAAACAGGACTGGTTTTAATGGTTGCTCTTTTTTCTCTCTTGATTTGCTCCAGGCACGACACCGATTTAAACCAGGTGGCAATTAGGCCCTCATCAACCAGAAGGTGCTCACAAAGCCTCACACACCTCCCATCGCCTTCACCTCGCCGCACCTCGGTGTCTCTGCGTCTGTCACCCCTGCACCTGTCACCTCTGCACCTGTCACCTCTGCATGTCACCCCTGCAGCTCACCCGCGGCAGCGGCATCCCCGGGCGTCGGTTCCCAGGCCAGGCAAACCCTTCCCCTGCAGAGACACCTTCGCTTTTTCTTTAAAACCGTGACAACACAAGGTAGGCATTATTTAATTTTTTTTTCTTAATGAGGGGGAATTTCCACGGGGAAAGCACCCTCAAAAAACGAGACCAGGGAACCGGCCCCAGGGCCGGGGCCGGCGGCTGCGGCCTGGCAATGCCGAGGCCGCCACCTCCCGGCCGCCACCTCCCGGCCGCTCCTGCCGCCCGCCCCGCCGCGGAGTGCGGGCCTCCAATGCCTCCTCTTGGTGGGAAGAACAACGGTAAAACGGTAAAACGCTCGTTTGGAGCTCAGAAGGGAAATCGATTTGATCCTGCTTTAGCCCGTCGTTTGTTTATCAAAACGCCCAAATGTGCAGCTAACAACCGGGCTCTGCTGCACTCCTGCTCGCTTACAAGAGGTTGAAGTTATGCATCAGCTGATGGGATGTCTGGGATAAAAATGATTCAGTGACTACTGGCAATATTCTAATATGAGAAATCAGTTCTAAATATGAGAAATCAGAATAAGCAAGTTGTAAGATACCAGCTCCAGAAACCAACTTTGTAAAAGCACATTAGTGAAGTTACCTCCACATACATTTCATCAAAAGTTTGTTGACCGCTTTACCAGTGGAAATGTACCCCCTGCTTTCATTCTAATAGAAGTGTTTCAAAGAGTCATCTATTTCTGTAAGTGTGGAAGGGAGAGTAATTGAATAAAACACTCCCTCGAGGACATCAAAAATGGATCCAGCAGAATTCTGCTTTGACTGAAATCAGCACCAGGCTTTTTGCACCAAACAGGAAAAGCACAAAATTAGATGAGCAGTCCTCCCACCTGCTAATCATCGACAGCAGGGGAATCAAGCCAGAGCAAGCTTGAAAGGAGATTTTTTTTTTTTTTTTTTTTTGCCTGCCTGTCTTCCCTGGAAATTTTGGCTGGGGTTGAGCTGAGGCAGAGGCTGCAGAAGTGCCAGGTAGTGCTGTACTAATGGCAATGCACCAGGTGAACATGCTTCATCCTGTGCTGTGCTTACCAGCACAGCATAAAGCAGCCACCATTATGAGTCCTGTGGAGTAGATAAAATATGTTCCCTGAAGGAGATTATAGTTTTGCCTGTAACCGCTATTTTTTACAAGTGATCTTCTAAGGGAAAAAGAGTGTTTTGAGAATCCCCGTCTTCTCCATCAGAAGCAGCGGTGCTGCCAGCAGGCGAGATGAGGCAGAACCATGGTTGCTTGAGTTTTAGAGGAGTAACAGGCAGGATAACAGCAAGGTTGAGTGGTTGCTGGTTAACATCTGTCTGTTTCATGCTGCTTCCAGTATAACGAAGCAGCCCTAGGCCTCTACTCGCCGGCTGGGTTAAATCAAGCCGGCAGATCCTTTGTTTTCAGAGCAGCACTAAGCATCAGGAGCAGATTGGTGACTCTGGCACATCTATTAATAAATAAAAGCATCAGGCTTTACATTTGAATAGGCCCTTTTCTTTGGCAGATCTCAAAGTAATTTCTAAAGAAGGGCAAACATTATTATCTTCATTATGGGGCTAGGTTATGTGACAAGCTCACAGTTGGGGACTGGGCAAGATCTTGGCTCTACAATGACCAACAGCTGCTCTCCTTGGTTAAATGCCACACATCAACAGTCCCGAAAGTTGTCAGGTCCTGGCCAAGTGCACAAAGCCCCTCAGCCAGATGGGCAAGAGCAGGCGCTGGAAAGCTGCTTCCATTACCCAGTTGGTTCTTGAGGTAACTAACACTTCACGAAAGGCTTGTCCAGAATTGCAAACAAGCAGTAATATTTTTTAACATAACCTGCCTTTTATTTAGTTTCTCTTGCTTCCTCATACTAAGTTTTGAAATAGTCTTCACTTTTCCTTAGGCAGGGATCAAAACTGACTTGCTGCAGGGAAGAAATTATCTTTTTTATTTGAAAATGTTCTGTTGGGGGAAGTTTTGAACCTGTTTCCATTTTGTGGGTTTGCTGCAGGCTTCCAGATACTTCTACAACTCTTGAAAACATGGTATCCTTGCAGAAAGACTACCCTCCATGTAGTCATGCTTCATACGTAAACACCACATATAAACATCGTAACTGATGTTTAGGTATTGGGCATGTTAAATGTTAAATGACAGACTTACCACAGTAATTTGTGATTCTTAATCAAGATGTCAAGCCAACATCTCTCCCAGATCCCCCTGCAAAACACAAATAAAATGTATTTATTTTATTTTGACACATACATATTTATTTGGCCTTTTAGCTAGTGAGTCAGAACGATGCAAACTGTGGTTTGCCAACTACAGCTCACGGTAACATGCACCTTTACGTGAGCCGTGCCGTGCATTTATTAGCAAAGAGAAGAAAGCTGCTTCCCAGCACAGGGCAGTTCAGAAGTTACACACACATGACACAAACACATGCACACAACGAAAATAGGCTCCTGTCGTTCAATGCTGGCATTCGTTACCATCTGACAGCTGCTCAGAACCAGATGGGAAGCAGCCATTCCAGTTCTGCTCTAAGCCACATCCCAACACCAGCATCACTGCAGATGCCCAGGCTGGCATCTCAACTGAA
Source organism: Syrrhaptes paradoxus (assembly GCA_013400615.1). Classification (NCBI taxonomy): domain Eukaryota; kingdom Metazoa; phylum Chordata; class Aves; order Pterocliformes; family Pteroclidae; genus Syrrhaptes; species Syrrhaptes paradoxus. Next base: position 131,067 of record VZTO01018772.1, on the reverse strand, counting down.
AGGCAGAGGGGCAAGTGGGCAAAGGAGCCAAACCGCTCCCCCCGCCGCTGCCGATGCTGTCCCTCCAGGAAAGGACTGAGGCGTATTTGGTGTGGAGAGGAGAGAAGCAGGGAGCAGAGGGTTTTCAGATGCTGCACTTGGAAAGATGTGACCACATTCATTCTGTACACAGAGAACGTCTGGGTCCAGTGTTGACAATCTGTCAGCTACTGAAAGGTGTCAAGTTAGCTCAGACGTGATAAACAGAAGAAAAAAAAAAAAGTAACAAGTCATCACCAAAAGCAGTAGTTCCCAACCCATGAGTCAAGCCTTCTTAGTAAGGCACGACAGCATTAGAGATAAGATGCAGTAGAGACAGCAGAGGATGCTGAGACTGAAGAAAAGAGAGAGAACTGTTAAGTTTATTGTGTTTCTTCATTCTCTTTTTCACTCCCATGTTCAAATCTCAGAGAGAAAGAACATGTTGCCTGGTGGTAAGGAGATATAGAGCTATAGATCTTTGAAGGCAAGGACAATGAGGAGTCATGGGTCGCAGGATGATGGAGGAGAGGAGGAAAAGAGAGGATAATGAAAAGCTACAGCTGTGGGGCGTGCCCAAGACAGATTGGGTATTGCTGTCCTAAAAAGAAATATCAATCCAAAGCACTTTCATATTTAGATTAGTAAAATCAGCCAAATTCAAAATATTCTTATTAAAACATGGAGCTGGTTTCAGCTCCACCTAAAGTCCAGTGAAATTCTCCCCCTTCCCCCACAAAAAATATTCTCAGGCCTTAAAAATAAGTATTGGCAGTTATTTCCCCAAAATTGTATCATTCTGGTAGCCTGCAGAAAGATAAACTCTAAGGTGACCGTATATAAAAAATCCCACCTAAACAGCAAGATTTAGAACATAGGAAGAGTCCACTTCTATAAATTTTTATGTATATCAGCAGCTTGATACTCATGAAAACCCTTTCAGCCCTACAAATAAGTGTACTTCCCCAGATCCATCAGGTTACTGATTGTCTCAAGCATATCAAAGCCAAAAAGGGGAAAGCTCATCTCTTTCTCTTGTGGCTGAATTTGGGTATCCTGTTAGGCTTCCAAGACCCTTTTGGGGTTCCAGTTCCACTGGACAACAAACATCTTGTCGCTTTGCTTAGTCCCAATCTGTGCCTGTTTTGTGTGTTAATAGCTACAAAAGGCACCAAGTTTTGCCTTGGATTTCTATCTGTCACAAATAGGGGGAAATAATAAAAAATTGGATATTAATTGTTCATTTATTCAGCATCTTCATACTCATTTGGGGACAGCTGCTTTAAGTTCCATGTCAGGGTGACCAGTGCTGTAGCACTGATGTCTTCTTTGTCCGACCATTCCAGCGCAACACAAACATTAGCTGTTGGCCTTGCCCCTGTGCTAAAAATCAGATGATTTAATAATTTACAAGAGAATCATCATTCACCTGCAGGATCAGATACCAGCCCATGAATTCAAAGGAGATTGTATTTTGTTGTCTTTGGGGTTAGCCTTGCATCCTCAGTTCCTGTGTTGAACCTTCCCCCCAGGATCTCTGCTGGTAAATTCCTGTGCTGTTTACAGTTCATATATTCTAGTCCTCTCCCTTTTAATGTCTTTCGTTCAGTGTGGGCCACGTCTAGACTTGAAAAACTGCTTGGGAGGAAAATTGTGATCAAGAAACATAAAAAGAAAGTCTGCTGGGTTCACTGCAGCTATTTTTGCTTTTCTGGAGTCCCAGGACTCAGTCCATCAAACAAAGGTGAATAAAGCTCTCCTCCTCCATTAGTAAAGCAAAGGCCAGGAAGCTTCGGTGGTCTGCTACAAACCCTGGTTCTTGGACAGCTATTCTCCCAGCTGCTAAAGCAGCTGTCATAGGGTGGGATGTCTACAGAGGGAGTCTCTAGACCTGTATTTTTTCACTGACTGCAGAAAGAACTAAGATTACCATGTGGACTAACCTGAGTTTAAGATGGCCAACAACCGGTGAGACGGATCCATCCACTGGATCCAGAGATGTTCTTCAGTGCATTGGGAGCATAACTTTTCTCCCATCCTGAGTAAATAGTTCAGTCAGGTGAAACATCTTTTTTTTGTTTTTCTTTCATGATGATGGAGCATCATCTCAAATTCATTTCTGAAGATGGAAACATAAAATAAATGTTCTCCACTGGGAAGCAGTGCTGCCTTCCTTACCTAATGTATGATTCAAACGCCAAGCTGCAGAGAAACATTAAGATGCAGGTAGAGACACACTGCACGCAGTAAAACAAACCACAGCATCAGTTCATCTTTGTGTAACACATTTGAGAACATACTGCACATACGTGAAGAGACGAATACATTAACCACAGACACGTATGCCTTGTTTGTACAAGGAAAAATGATATTACCCTCAATATGCAAACAAATACACAAACTTACATATGGCCCAGACAGGAATGAACAATAAATATCAGTGGCCTGAACACATACCCATACAAGCAGAATACACATAGAAAAATAATGATCTATAATCCTTTCAGATGTTAATAATGGAAAAAATATGTACTCAGACACAGAATAAAACAGCCAGTGAGATTTTCTGTGCCCCAGTGACCAATGTGGTGACAGTGTGGGTCCCAGCAGGTGGAATTAGAAAGGAGAAATCAACAAATGACATAGGAAAATGCAGTTGCTGAATGCATCCCCCTGATGTGTATCAGGCGAAATGAGACACGACAGCCAGGCACTGACCGAAAACCTCGGGAAGTTTCTTCTGCCTCAGAAGTCATAAGAGCAAAAAGGGCACTGGGACGGCAGCCCTGGCAGGGGCTCACCCAGGCCCCGCTGGGGTCACAGGGCTTGCGACAGGTGTGGAAATTATTACTTACATGGCTGGAACTGTCAGATACAGGGACCAGAGACGCCACGTGTCAGGCAGAAAAACAAAATCGAAAAATCAGTAGCTGTGATATGACACCCACAACTTCTGGGGCGGGTGCGGGCATCGGGTCCCTTCGCACCATTCCCCTCCGCTGTGGGGAGCTTGGCTCTCGGTGCCCAGGGAGGGCAGGGACAAGGGTGACAAAATCAGAAAGCAAAGCTGTGCACAACAATCTCTGCTGCCAGTTGACTTACCCCTGGAAAATACACACGCGTGGGGAGGAGCAGGCGGCAGAGCTGCTGTGCTCACCAGGATGCTCATCCTGGGGCAGTGCTGCTGCAGGAACAGGGACCTTCAGGGGGGGTCTCCAAAGACCACGTTGGTCTGAGAAGATGGGTGACCACAGTTAGCTGTATTTGTGCAAAATGGTTGTATTCAAAAGTTAGATGTGGAGGAAGTGCTGTGAGGCAGTGCTAATTCAACTGTTTGAGGGTGGTGAAGCACGGGACCAGTTTGCCCAGAGAGGTGGCAGATGCCCCGTCCCTGGAAACATTCAAGGGCAGGTTGGACAGGGCTCTGAGCAGCCTGATCTAGTGGAAGATGTCCCTGCTCACTGCAGGAGGGTTGGACTAGATCTCCTTGAAAGGTCCCTTCCCATCCAAACTATTTGTGATTCTGTAGGAAAAACACCTGGATCCCACTAAATAACCATAGATGAGATTTCAAGGAAAACTTAAGGGGCTTTACAAGGAAAAGTGACAGGTGTTTGTGGACTGAAAAACAATGGAGAAGTCGTATTTTCCACATCAATAATAAAGACCTTTTACTCTGTGCTTTTACCTGAGCAGATCAATAAAGGTTACAGATGTTCTGGACAAAGCAATATATTCCAGCCTAAGTTCACTGTCCAAAATACCAAGAGTTTAGGCAGAGAGCCAGGTTTAAGAATGAAACAGAAGCCATGCTTTGGCTAAATAATTCTTTTGGATATCTAGACAACATTATAAAGTGTTAGTGACTACAGTAGAGAGCATGTCAAGGGCACGATTCATGGCTGTTTACTCCAGTTGTGCACTGGCTGAACATCCCTGGACTCAGTAAACACCGCAGTGAATCAGATGTGAAAGCTGTCAAGAGAAAGCAAACACAAAATGCAATGATCTTTATTGCTGATCTATTATCATAGTACACGGATCCTGAAATCGCGAGGAAGGATTGTCGTGTGAGGCACGTTGCTACCAGTCTTGAGATTTGATTGTGGTTTTTGTTTTCCTTCCCATTCTTCCTTAAGCTCCCTGTTCCTTGAGTCGTACGATACAAATAAAAACTGGTAGGTCCGGGTTGCTGTTGGTTTTTGTGTTTTGTTTTTAAAAAGGGACTCTCTGGCCATCATAGGGCTGCTGGCAAAACCTGAATAATAAAGTTTGGAATTGCAAGAGACAAAGAAATAGAAATCATGGCTTTATTGTCACTGTTTTCAAACTCTCCTGATTTTAAGCTGCTGTAATCCTGGAAGGCCTTGATTCATCACTTTGTAGAGCCTGGAGCGCTCGCTGACCTGGCGTGTGTGTGGTCAGATTTTAATATTTCGGAGTTAGGTATTAAACAGTTAAAGTTAAGGAAGCATGCCTAAATAAGGGTAGCAGAAGCCAACACAGAAAATGACAAGACAAACCAGTAGCAAAGATGTACCTTGATGGTTTCAAACCTCCCCTTGCCAGATTTATTGCTGAGGCCATTAGCTGCCATGCCCAAATACAGAAACTAATGAGACCATTAAGGGGAAAACTAAGGGAAGACAGAGACAACTTGACTTTTCTTGTAACTTACAGCTTGTAACTAGATTGTTAAATTGTTAACATTGCCATTTAGGACGCATTTACTGGATTTAGGGAACCTCGTTGCCTGGGCTTTGGACCTATTAATACAACGTAATGGAGGGAGCTCCCAGTTAACGTAGCAGACAGCTCAGTCTGCTGGGAAGAAATGAGAGCCTGATTCTCTTGATAAGAATCATGCTAATGGCCATGATTCCCTTGTTGAAAGAAATTATAGGAAACATTTAGCTAATTAAAATCAGATCAGTGAGCTACCAACAGACTGTTTTGGAAGTCGTTTGTTGTAAAGTGTGAAACATATCTGACAAACAGTTGTCATCAGCACTGACTCGTGATGCTGTCCACAGGTTGTGACCAGCCCTTTTGCTCAAAGCATCCTCATCTTCCCAAGGGATAACATGTTCTGCAATATCCTGAAACAGTCCAATACAAATTGTAGTTTCCAGGATGGGTTCACGCTTCGAGGATTTTCAGTGGTTAGTCTGCAAGAGGTCTGCTTTGGACACCAGCAGCCCGGGGCCCTGAAGGCTGGATGGTGATTCTGCAGGTGTTTTAAGGGCTTGGTGATCCTAAAAAGACCTGTAACATGGGTGCCACACATGGTACACCCTGATCTAATGTTGGTTCTGATCCTGAAGTTTTTCTTGTAATTGTTGCACTCATTTACAGAACCAGACACCTGTTTGGTGCAAACACTGTACACTCAGCACATGCATTTCTAGGGGTGCATGAGTCGGGGCGTCACTATTCTCACATGTAGCTAGATGGCAGTTCTAGTGTCTTTTTGCATTTTTTTTCCAGTGAACTTTAAAGGCAATTTTCAGTCCAAAGGTATGCCTGTATGCTTCAGATGAGATTCATTTGGGGCTCACTGGCAGCAAAAAGTGTCAGCAAGTAGTTCTGCACTGAATTTGCTCCTTGCAGTGGGGTTTGGATATGTTACAGTGGAGCTTCCAAATCCTCAGGTGTGTAATGACTCTTTTCAACTAAGCAAAAATGGGGCTTGTGCTATAAAGATATAATCACAACACCAAAATGTTGGTGTTGAAGAGGGAGGGAGCAGGCATGGACCTGCAGTAAGCCTCTAGCACATCCAACTGTACATGCTTGCTCAGAAGATTGCAATTTAGATCTTTGTGCACCAGTGTAGCCAGCAGCATATAGAAAGCACTGGGTGGTGCTGGAAGCTGCACAGCTGTGTGTTCCTCCATGCAGCTAAATCCATCAGTGCTATTCTGCTTGTTAAGGGAGCACAATGTGTCAAACAAAACAAAATCTTGCATGTGCCCAAATGGAACAGGCTCGTTCCTTCAGCAGATCAGTGGTTCTGCTTCCATTGAGCTCCATGAGCTCACACATGGCCAACAGGAAAGCTGTTAGAAGTCATACCACCTGGTGACTTCTGTGTTTGAGAAGAACAAAGATCCCTGCTCTCTTTGAGCATACTGCTGAGAAAGATCTATCACCTTCTAGCAGTGAGTGCATCTATCAGACATACTCAGACCACAGCTCCCATTTTTTGAAGAACTGAGCCCTGAATTCTTGTCTCAATGTCATGAAGGCTTTGTTTGTATCCTCTATGGCACACAGGGAGAACAGCAGTGAGATGGCCAGGCTTTGTCAGGCACTCAGAAGACATCTTCCCCAGATCTTCTCTACAACGAGATTTTTACGTTTGGTCCTTGAACCGCAGAGAAGATAAGAGGTGACAGGAGCAGCTGTCGCTTTCAGTTGACAGTGCTTTGCCAAGTCAGCGCCTTCCAGCTCACAGGGGAGCGCTTGGGCTCTGCGGTGCCGTGGATGAAGTCGAAGCCCTTCGCTGTCTCATTCCATCTCTTCAGCATAGCAGGGTTCAGCTGCTCTGGTGGAGATTTTGCTGCATCTGCATCACTGTTCACATGCTTTTAGGGTGCTTCCACCTCCAGGTGTCAGTGGGAACTGTAGACCTCCTGTAGCCAAAGGGAGTGTTTCATTACAGTTGTGCCATGCCTGTGTTACAAGGGTCAACAACGTGATCACAGTCCTGGGACATGCACATCATGACTTTAACCTCTGTTACACACAATCCAGGGTTGTTTTGCTGCTGACACAGCTGGCAGACCTCCAGAAAATGTTGTGCAAAATGGAAAGCTTGCAAGAAAAGTTTATTTCCAGGTTCACGAGGCTTGCAAAGGAACATTTTGCTCTTGTGTCTCATTAAAAGTCAAAGGTCCAGAAAGTCATCCATATAGCTGGGATAAGCCTCATGCTTTTTGAAAAGAAAGGCCACTCTGTGAGTTACTTACCAGCTGTATCCCCGTAACGGACTTGGGAAGAGTGGGCTGTTTGATCTTTAATGCTCCACAGTGTGTAAGGTGTAGGTGTCCCTTATGGTCAATAACTTTCTTCTGGTCACTGTAGTAGAGATTCACAGCCTTCAACCTCTCCAGAAAAAAGGGCATTTCCAGCCCAGCTCCAGCCCACATTTTTGAATTTCATAGCATTCAACAGGTCAGTAGCAAAGAAAGTGTCCTCGTTAGGACCTCAATACTTTTCATAAAACAACAACATCAATGTTACCTTTTACCTTTATAATTCTTGAAAGCTATTCCAGGTACACAGCTGAAAGGCTGCACGTTAAGCCAGAGAAGCCGCAGTTTTTCAGCAGTGCTCCACGTACGGACTTCTGGCAAATGTGGTCTTTACTTCATTCTGGATAGCTCGCTCCCAGGGGGTACCAAACACTCTGTTTCATGTTTTACCTTTCAACCATGTCTACCTTGCTGCTGCAGGGTAACCCTGTAAATCTGGGCTGCTTGCCTTCTTAAAGAGCCAAGAACTTTTTTTCCAAGCAATTAATGAAGAAAACATCACTCAGCGGTCAAGATGTTCTTTCTGCCACACAACATCCTCTGATACCTTTCTGATCATCTCCTTCCTACTGCAAAAACTGATTATGTGGCATTGAGGAAAATCTATAGTGAAATGTTTTCTTTATACCTGAACAGGAGCCTGGGAGCTCCTAAATGAGGTGCCTGTGTTGCTAGGCTGTCTTTCCCAGGCACCATGCCAGGGGGAGAAAGGCTCTGCTGGGGGACAGTGCAATGCACCCAAGCTGAACTTTCCTTCTGAACTGCCAGGTGCATCACCTGCATGCAACAACCCCTCCTCAAAAAATATATTTTTGAGAAAGGGGGTTCAGAGCCAAATAGCCTCAAGAATCACCATCAGGATTCAGTATTCCAATTGCTATTGTATTTTTCCCTTTGGGGACGAAGTTTCAGATAAATCAAAATATTTGCCAGCAACTTTTTAATTTCATTGGAATTGTAAATTTAAAAGCTAGCTGCAAATTAATTTCTGCAGTATTGAAACAATTCACTGTTATCATTTCAGCTTTTCTGCTTCATATAACATGCATTCTCAAATGTTTCACTATGATCAGTTAACTACAAATATCGGAATTCCTACAGAGCAGGACTTTCCTTTTCCAGCCTGCTTGAGAGCTGGCTCTAAAAATGTCTGGATAGAGACACAGATCCCTCTTTCCAGAAGGCACTTCCTTGGGAAACCTTGTGTAAACAAAACTGACATCTATTAGGCAACACTAGGACTGAAAACAGAGAAAAAAGACCTGGAAGACAGTATATAATAATGTTTTATGTATTTATGAAATCCTGGTTGCCATAATTCCGTCAGCTTCAGCTGGAGAAGGTTTAAACTTTGTCTGAGAGTATGCAGTCCATGCCTCATGCCCAGCTTTGGAGAACTGAGCATCCTCCATGAGGCCCTAAGCACTGCCCTCAGGGACCCTTCTCAAGAGAAGTTGAGGGCATCCTGGAAAAAATGCTTGGACCTGTCTGGGAGAGACTTCACTGTGAAAATGCAGATATTTCTTTGGAAAGCTTAAGTAATGTAGGAAATCTTTCAGATCTCCATGATTCAGAAGAGGACAAACTCTAGCTCCCGTCTGTGTCTGTGCATTAGTAATCAGACCGGCTTTTCACTGCCTTGCGAAGGAGCTATTGTGTGTCACAGCACATCTGCCGTGCTGCATCCTGCCCTCCTGCCTCTGCCACAGACACATCGCTGTCTGGTGTCCCGCACCGCCTCGGTCCCAGCCAAGCCACCCTGAGGTGCTATGGGAGGTGAGAATAAGCCCTGATGCTGAATGCTTCTGGTCAACACTGGCTCACACAGGTGCATCTGGCCCATCTCAGGAGTCACTGAAATTTTAACCAAGGCTGAAGAGAGAAAAAAATCCAGGCTTTGTTTTTAGGAAAGGTTTATATCACAGGGGGTGGGGAGGATGGCTTATAAATGAAAGGCTGTTGTCTCAGAAATTATTAAATTACTGTGGAAAGCTGCTGGCAGTGTTGTGTATTGAGATGGATAAAATCAGAGTCAGAGCTGGGATGTGTCATAAAGAATTTAATTACAAAATCTCTATCAGTGTCAGAATTTTGATTGGCTTGTCAATGGAAAAATTAATGTTATTGCAGTAGAATTAATGTTGTTTTAATTAGAAATAATGATTTAATTAAAAATTATTATAAATTTATCATTGTAAAGATGCCATGATTGTTACACTCCATCAAAAGATTTGTCTTTGAAAGTGAGTAATATTATAATAATACCTGTTTTTTACCTTTTATCAGTGGATCTCATTAGTGGGACCCACTATGAATAGTATGATCTTACAAAAGCATTTGAAATTGTTTATGAAACATTAATGAGTTCTGTCCACAACCCTTGAGGGGAGAAACATGCTCTTATAACAATTTAACAGTTGGATAAACTAAGGCAGGTGGTTTAGGCAAATTATTAGAGGTCAACACAGAAAACAGCACCTCTTGCATTCTCAATGCTCTTGTCCTCAACAAACAGCTTCCACATTCTTTCTCCATATACATATTTTATTTATTTACAGTTTAAAAGACTCATCTAAAAGTCTGCTGCCATAGCTACAGGCAAGGTAGTATCTGGAAAAATATACAATAATACCTGATTAAATATGAATACACTCAAACAGGCAAAATACGAGGCTGTAAGAAGTCCATCTTCAGAGCCACTAGAGATGGGACACAGGTTTTGAAGTGCAAAGGTGAATTAGTTGGTGGTCAAAGAAACTTCAGTTCCATATCCACCTCCTTATTTCATCTCATATTCCTCCTTTTGTTGTTTATATTAAAAAAAATTCAACATATTAGTGGAAAAGAATAGTCTGTCACCCGAGCTTAAATAGGAATGAGTTAGTGATGATCTGCTGCCCAATCTATTGCATCTGGAATCTGATTACACATCAGAGCCACGGGCAGTCATCCCATTTAGCTGTTGTACAACAATATGGGCAGAAAGGCTTTTCAGATTATTATTTTTTTAATGAGCAGGAAGAGGCAGAGTGTGTGGATGCTTGTGTATTTATTAAATGGAAGAAACCCTTCCGAGGAGCTGCTCATCGGAGCACTGTGCTCATGGCAGGGGCGTGGAGGGGCTGTGGTGGGGGTTTCCCGTGGGCTCCTCTACCGAGCAGCACTGCTGCTCCTCCTGGTTTTCCTGAGAGCATCCCTGTGCCTGGCAGTTGTTTAATGATCCGTAAGACCACCCTGACAAATTTAAAGTCTCCTCTGATCTGTAAATGAAGTTATATCTCCAGAGCCACTATGTGAGTTGAGCTAACAAGCTATCGGCCAGTTTGTAAAAGTGTTGAAGAGCAGTTTGACAAGCAGGAGTGATGACATTTCTGAAAGATTGTCACAACATTGGTTATATAATACCCTTCTGAAGTCAAAGACACTTGCCTGTGCGGGAACATGTTTCTATCACAGATCCAGCATACTAAATACTGAGTGCTGGCTGGATGGCTAGCACCTGAAAGTAAGAATTAACTTGTGCTTCGGACAAGTAGGAGTCTAGTAAGAAAATCTTGCTGATATTTTGGTGAATAATCAGTCATAGATGCTAAGCCTAGAACATAACCAGCAAATGATTAAAAAGATAAATACTATAATTCAATTATGTTATCCGTAGTTATGTTTTCTGGTTATTTTTAAATCTACCTCAAGAGTGAAGGTACATGTCATGATTTTTAAAACACAGTTCAATTAAACATAAATTGATTAATTTTAATCTTCAGGAAGCTTTAGGTAATTGTTTGGAGAAGATTAAATAAACATGTAAAATATCTACAGATTTGCAGTCACTGCAGTCCTCTTCCCTGGGAAGCAAACATCAACATTCATATCTGTGTCGGACAGAACAGACGAACAAATTAAAACCATCTGAAAGGTTCATTTGTTCTCCAAACCGTGTCTGCACAGCAGATACAGTTTTTATTCAGAAGGCGCCATGGTCCCTTTGGTAGATGGATACCTGCTTATTTTCTAATCACAATACGTATTTACTGCTCTTTACCCCACGTGGTTCTGCAGAACCTTTACAGGCACCTGCCCAGCTGCATCTGCTCCCGGTGATGCAGGAACTGGAGCATTGCCAGAGCCGTTGCACAGGCAGAACCCATGAATCAGGAGGAACAAACTTAACTTGCCCGTGTGGATGAAACACCACTAGCTCTTTAAAAAAAATAGCACCTTTGAACTCGGGATTTGGTCAGATCCCAGAATTAGCAAACATGGGAGCTAACACTGCGGGTTGGATACTCACATGCCAGTTCGGTTATCTCCCCTCAGCCAGTTCCAGCTCTTTGAATCAAAGGTAGATCTTACACGATATGGTCACGTATAACAAAGGAAGCCAGACTGGCTGCGTGATAGGTAAACTAACAGGTTTCCCTGTCAGATTAGCAACCAAAATTAATATTGTAGCAGAGCAGCCTCCAGAAATATCCTGAAGGCATGGCAGGACACGTTTTCCTGGGCACAATATAATAACATAATACCACCATAAGAAAGGCGATTGTTGTGTAAAAATTATCCTGGCATCTGTACATTTGCTACAGTAGCTTTATTAAGGCAATCAGAAAATAATACACCAAGTCATCTTGAAAGCCCATAGCCCAGTTTGGCCATGGCTTTCATCCTGGTGAGATGAAAGGAGCAGTCAGTGAATCGCGTCTGCTCTGTCAGTCTCGCAGGAGCAGGAGAAGGGGGCGGCAAAAGACAGAAGGGATCTTGGAAGACATAACAGTTTGTTTCAAGATAAAATCAACTAACATGCCTAAATCCCACAAATTTTCTGGGAATTTGTGGTTCCTTGGTGCTTGTTACTTGTGAAGTAGTACAAAAGTCTTTAATTGGTCTGCAACACTGGAAATTTTATGATTGACTTCCACTAACCGAAGAATTCCTTTGTTGCTGCTGTGTGGTTAAAAGCAGAAGGGAAGGGAGGGCTGAGAGGGAAGGGGGGAAATGGGCATAGAAAGAAATTAACACAGGGAAGCTAGGAAATATATCATCAAGCAGTTCAGATGACATGAAAACCACAAGTGTAACAGAGATCATAAATGTATAAAGCATTTTAGACAAAGCCAATAATTTTATTATGGGTGGAAAATCTTTGATTCTCACAAAGAAAATAAAGCTGGCACTGGGTGTACCATAAACCAATGGACATTAAACCCAGAGTTTGGACAGAAGGAAGCTTGTCCCCAACTTGTTCTTTTAAGCATTGCAAAACCTGGCTGAAGCAGCCCATTCCATTAAAAAGAGGAGAAAAATCCTCAGAGACGAATTCAGGCAATTCAGAGACCTGTGACAAAGTGCACAAAAACATGAGAAAGTCCCACTGGTACAAACAGCAACACCAGGGACCTGAAGAGCCAGCTGAAATGGGGAGAGGAAAGCGTCTGAGAACGTAACGTCAGGACCTGCTGCTGTCACAGGGCAGCCCAAACAACATGCCAGGCTCTGAGTTAAAAAGACAATGTATTCATTTAAAAAAAAAAAATCTGAGACCATCTAGCAAGAATGAGAACAGAGTCAGGAAAACAGATGATATTCACGAAGCAGTCATGCCAAGTTTTAACAAGTTAGTACCCCAGCAAGTTAAAAGAACCTCCCTTCTGGTCCAAACACCTGGAAAATCAGCCTGAAATGGTTTGAAAGTAGTGGTGGCTAATGTAAAATGCTCAGTATTTCCAGGCAGTAAAGTGTTCATCCTAAAGGTTCATTACGCAGCAGAAGGGTTTCATCACCCGAGTGCAGGTGGTCAGCTCATGTTTTGCAGTTTCCATTGTGTTCAGTACTTTGTGTATCTCAGATGCAGCCATCTATAATCTCATAGAGCAGAAGTCTCACAAACCTTCCTCTGGTGCAGCAGAGACCAGCTCTGGGACAGAATTAACATTATTTCTTAAAAAAGAAAGCCAGTTAAAGATGTGCCAACTCTTTTTATCACACTGTTTTCTGACAAGTTTTCATCTAAACTAACTTCTTGGTGAGACATTTACCGGACAAAATTTCGTGTTTTTCAGAAATCAGATTACCAGAAATCTAAATCATCTTTTTTCTTTTCCATCAGAAACCCAAAACATTTCAGGATTGTCCCTGTGGTGGCTCATGAAAGCTGTAGCTGTCTCCAGTCCCTTCTGTTGACCAGGTTTTCTGGCTGGACTAGATATCATATAACAAGTCCTACAGCCGGGAACTCACGCAGAAGGTCAAGGGAGGAGCAGTTGGTTTAAGAAGCCCACACAGCTGAAGGCTTTGGAGTATGAAGCATGCAGACTACTGCTCCCATGAGACACTTGAGGCATCAAAACAAAACCATTTTCAACTGAAAACATGAACTTCATTTGTCATCATAAGGCATAATTTTCATTAAGAAAAATAATTTCTGAGCAGCTCCAAAAACAACAGTCCAGTGGCATGCACAGTTCAATGGCTTATTAAAACTGAAGCGAGGAATTTGCATGTTATGAGATTGGGGCATGGCCAGGATGTTCTCGGAAGAAAAGAACCAGGGGACCTTTGTTAATCATTAACAGTCACGGATGCCAGTGATAACACCTCGTCCAAAACCTGTTACCTCCAAAGTCTTGCACCTCCCTAAGACCCTGTGAAGGAGGTAATCAGGAAGGATTCGGGGTAAACTCAGCTACTAATAAATGCCTATTTTTGCCAAAGCTGAGTAAAACTCCTTTCTTTTGCCAACAAGCAAATGATTCAACATGTTTACCTCTTTCTCTGTCTGTATTAAGATAGAACAGTCTTTCCTACATTTAATTGCTGGTATTGTTAGAAATACTGAACCAACAGACAAGATCCATATTAGCAGGGAAAGCAGCCGACATTTTCAGCACAAACTGAAGCAATTTCCCCAAGTGCACGTTTGAAATCCCAACTGAGTGCAGCACAGCAAGTCAAAGTACTTTAAGATTACTAAAAAGCTCTTGTTCCCTCAACATCAGGCAGCTGGATTGTTTACCAATTTGTGGGATTTATTGGCAGCCGTGAACTCGTAAAGGCTCTCAGAAAGTGGGCACTACCTTAGGGTCATATTGCAGAATCTTAATGAAGTTTCTCCAGCAAAATATTTGCTGCCCAATGGCTTTAACAGTTCGGGACCTCTCTTTTCTCTCAATTATTTTCAGCTTTCCCAGAGCCTATGTGAGATCTGGGATAAAAGGAAACGGCGCAGCCCTGAAGAGCATCACCAGAAGGCAGGTGATTGTCTCCGCAGCAAACTCCAGCCCTGCTGGCCCCTGCCTGAGCGCTGCCTTCATCAGAGGAGTGTGAAGGACCGGCAACCGGGACAGACAGGCAGCCACGAAGCAGCCAGGGAGTCTGTCCGTAATTGCTACAACAGTCCTAATGTTTCAGCAGCCCTGGGATGGAGGAAGGTTGATCGAGGTATATTAAGGAAGGGTTAAATAACAAAGGCGGTGGCTTGCCAAGAGAAGAAGCCCAATCTGAAGAGGAAAGCCTATAATAGCTGGTCAAATCCATATTATAGGTCAAAAATCCACAGAGAAAATCCCCTATTAAAGGATTACAGTTGCAGAGTTGTCTGAGAGGTGAATATTTGAACCTTCCTACATTGCCATTCACTATAAACTTCCTGTTTTGCTTTCTGCTCCATTCAAAGTTTCAAGACACATTTTTTACAGAAGTTCTATACTTACTGAAACAAAAAAAAAGCAAAAATTGAATGAGAAAAGGTGCAAAAAAAAGTTAGAATGATGAATGGTTCATTTCCAGGCTGTCCAGTGTTTAGTGAGTTGTGTTTTTTAAGCAGAAATTGTAAAGACATTACTGTATTTATAGTTCATACTGTTTAGTTGTATCTTTCTATATTCATCCTGTCTAAGACTCTACAATATCTGTTGGAGTCAGACTCCTCTCCTAAAAATTTTATTTTTTCACTGAGTTATATTTCCAGTGTTCCTTCAGGTAAGAGAAAGTCCTAAAAGACAATTCCCCCAAAGCTACATTTGAAAGTATATCTGCACACTGTTCCCTAAATCCCACTTGTAAGCGTTCAGTCCTTTAATTTAATTATTTGCTGACAGATGAGAAAAACATCAAAGCACACACAGTCTATGAATTCATGAACTAGTGTTTGACCTCTGCTTACACCACAAGTTTAGGACAGGCTTGCAGACAAGCATGAGGACATGGAGCGTCATGTCGTGCTCTCCATCCATGGATGGATGCTCTCCACACACATCCCTGCCTGTTAGTTTCACTCACAGCACTAATGCTTAGGACAGCCCGTGAACAAGCTCTGGCCACAGACTGATCCAGGGACCCCAACCTTCCCTGTGCTTATCTGTTCGTGTCACCCAACAGGACGACTGGACCCAAGCTTTCCTCCCCACGTGCATGCGGAACATCTGTCTGAGCCCACAGCAAAGCAGATACCTGCTCATAAACAACGTGGAGGCTGGGCTTGAGCAAGGGCTTGAAACTGAAACAGCAGGTTAGACACATCAATGGTGCTTCTTCTGCACGCAGCTGCAACAGAGTACTGCACGTTACTCGTCCATGTCCACAGCTATTTCCTCAAGAAAGGGCAGGACTCTGCAAAATTCACTTTATTTGCAAATGTATGTGGAGAAGATCAGTCAGGCACAGTAGAGAAGAGTATTATCTGGATGCAAACTGTGCTGCTTGGATCTGCCTATGACAACAATAAAAAACACAAGATTTAGGTGAAATTGCTGACTCTCTAGTCTTTTGGGTTTAAAATATAATATTGATATTGACTTTAGATCTTGCCTGATTTACTTTAATTTGAGACAGGCCTCTACAGAAACCTGTTGCCTAGGTAACAAATGCTATGCACCATAATAAGGCAAATTCCTGTTGAAATAAATAGCAATTATGGCCCTGGTTTCAAAAGTATTATCTTTCTCTTATTTTATTTTCTCTTATCTTATTTGAAGCTATCCTTGGGTAAGGCTGTAAGCTCCAGCTTTGTTCGTTTGCATCATCTCACTGCGCGGCAGCTGGGGGAAGGAGAGCGCACGTGTGCCTCCCCACCCTCCCTCTGCTCTTCTGGCAGCACAGAATGTGTACGTATAGATACCTTCAAATGGTATTTAACTCCTCAAGGGTGCAGCAATACAAAGCATAAAATTCCCGTCAGGAAAGCACAGGGGCTGACATTATTCTCTTACAAGAATTGCTTACAGGTGAGTGCCGTAAGTGAGCGTTGGCTTACCCAAGGTCTCTCAGTCTTTTCCATGCACCCTGCGGAGTCCTGCCCTGACCTGGGGCTTTGCATACCCGTTCACATCCATCAGGCGTGGGATTTGTTCAGCATACATGGCTCTCCATCTAATAGTTTGGTGAGTCACGGACAAGTATGAGCTCGAAGGGGTGAATAACAATGTCATGCCTAACATTCATCTGTTCGTACACATAAAGTGTTTGCACTGGAAAAAATATATGTGGAAAGGAATATGGACAGCTGCTTTCATTTTTTCCCTTCTTCATCAGTTTTTGGTTGAGTGTGGTGGTTCAGCTCTCATAACATACCATGAGCTGCCGTAGTGCGGCTGCCCAGGGGTGTCCCAGATTGGTCATGAGGGAGCACCAAAGCACATTTGTCTTCTGCACCCCTGTTTCCCTGTGCAGGGAGTGGGGTGCAGAAGACAAATGTGTACAGCTGTAGAAGTAAAAAGTGACAGCAAGTGCATCCCTAGATATACTTTCTGCTGACAACAAATTTAATGGGTTGTAAAGAACTGAAAAAGCTAAGCTGCCCTCCTCCCAGGCTGGCAGACCTCTGGAGTGGTGGCACTGTCTTTAAAACATTCTTCATCTTAGTGATTTTCGTGTGATTTCCCTGGTGTTCCTACCTCTATCATATGTTTGCTTCCCAGAGCTTTCAGGCTTTCTACCTGATAAAATACCATAGATCCCAATTTAATAATACTGATGTGACAGTAGCCAGGGAAGTGAGAGGATATGAATAAAAGAAATGTTTAAAATGCCACTTTGCTCAGGAAGATGTCTCCTTTCCACCAGGAGGAGATAAGTCCTGGGGCGAGGACAGACTTGGCTTCAAGCAGAAGGGGTAAAGCCAGTTCTCCTCTTGGCTTCTTCTCCAGCCTCAGAAGGAGCTGCAGCCTGCGGGGACACTTCTGCATAATTGCATCGGTGCATCAGGCTTTTCCAGCACGGCTCAGATTTGGTCAAGGCTCCTTTCAAATGGGGCCATGAGATTGTGGGTATCCTTATATGCCTGCTCCTGGTGAGCTTTGCACACCTCTTTTGTAATTCAATAGGAGCTTTGAAAGTAAACTTAGCTGAAAGGCCGCGGTCCTTGTGGTGTAAACTCTGGGACACTGCCCAAGCAGTGGGTGCTTAGTCAGGCTTTGAAAGTTCCATGCTGAGAATAAAAGGCTCAGCCATAGAAAGTGAATTTTCACCTGCTTTGGCTACTTCTTGAGACTTACAAAAATGTGCAGAGGGTGGATTCACTGCCCCATTGAGAAAGGATGACATTTTCCAGGGCTATTAGCCCAGTTTATTTAACGAGCCCTGAAACCACTTAAAATGTGTGTGAGTGTGTGCATCCATGTATGTACTGGAGGGCAGGGAGGCGGAGGGAATCAGAGATGCCTTATCGGAAAACATGGTCTGTTTTTTACAGAGTTTGACACACACAATCTTATCTAATTATTCAGAACATTTAACACCATGGAACTCCAGATAAAAATCTCACTCCTCCTCCCCTGCCCCCCCCCCCCCTTTGCTGAAACTTAATACAGAGAGACTAATCCGGCATAAAACCGTCTCATTGAGCTTTAAGATGTAAGACGACAACTTGTGACCTTTGCCATTGATTGGTGGCCAAGTTACATACGTCTCAGAGTCTCAGTGGGCCACCATTTGTCACCGCGCTGACAGTGAAATATGGCTCAGCCCATTGTTCTGCAGAAGCAACCTCAGCCCGGGCAGTGGCGAGGGGGGCAGTGTGCAGGACGTTGTGCTGTGTTCCCCAGGAGACCCTGTTGTGCTGTGTACCCGGGATAATCCGCGGGGTTTGGGAGAGGCCACCGATGTCAGGGCAATGAGAGAGCTATTCCTTGGAACAGCTTTGGAAACCAGGAGTGTTTGCCTTGCCAGCCCACAAAGGGTGAACAAACATCGTGCTTTGGGAAAGATCATTATATCTGGGGTGAAAGAGGCTCCCTCACCAGCACAGTGTATTTCTGCAGTAAGCTGCTGCTTGTGAATCCTGTGCCCTCTAAGCTGAGGTTCGCCGAGTCCCTCCTATGCACTTTTCATTTAGGCGAAGGAAAGAAACTCTGAATCAGACTGTTTACTTGGGTGTAGCTGCTCTTCCACTGTGCTGGCCAAATTTGCCTTGTGGGCTTAGAAACCTAGCTAAAGGCCAAGCAGGCTGTCAGACAGCTATTCTTTACCATTTGGTGCCCACAGCCGAACGGGTGCAATTGCGAGGACACATTGCATTGTGTGAAACAGGTGTGCACGCTGTCCAAGCAACTGGGTGCTCAACCTGACTTCTGCTGTATGGGAAAGCTCTTTGCCTCCAATTACTATATTCACAACAGGGAATGCGTTTCCTGAAGTCCCAAATTGTCATCCTTCAAACCTCTATTTAGCACTAGAGATATACACAAAAAACCCTCCTGACTACATTTCTGCAGATGAGGATACCAGAGCCACCTACATGTTGGCAACACTGAACTGTTTGAACATGCCTTCTATAATTTAAATCCTAGCAGCACGGCCCTATACCTAGTACCCCAATGTTGTGGTCCTTGCCCATCCTTTGGGAACTGACTTGATCACTAGGAATGCATTTAATCCCACAGAAACTATGTTGTGATGAAGATGCTGGTGTACCAATCAATCTTCTGATTAAGTACCTATCTGCACCTATTTGGGATGGCAGACTTGCTTTCTTGTCAACTGAAGTAAAAAACTGCAGGAAAGCCATATGCAGCCAGATCCAGTGCCACTGACATCCTCCCCAGCAGTGACAGCCTCTGACCTTCCAGCTCTATCAACTGGACTGGTGGGTCATCTAAATAAAGGCGCCCTCAGTTATTCCCAGCTGAGGATGCTTCTAACCACATGCGTAAAAATTCAGAGGAGGCAGAGACTGCCTCTCCTACAGCCTATGTGAAAGCTCTGTTTGCTGCTCTTTCAGTGTTCAATATTTATGCAGTGCCAAACAGAAGCAAAAGCACAAGAGAGAACGTCCAGAAACACCTTGGACATGGGAGATCTGGAATCCTGTCCCACCAGGCAGTGAAAAGCTCTGAGTGCAGATCCCCCTCACTGAGGTGAGCCCCAGGCTGCCAAGCTACCCAGCAAAAGGAGAAGGAAAGCTCTCCAGTCTAGTTACAACAAACAAGACGGGGGGACCACAGCTCCTGACTTAGCCGAGGTTTCCAGGCTCCCAGCCCGCAGTGTAGTACGCTGGACTTGGTACCTTCCCATCTTTCAGCATCCTGGGCTGCCCAGTTTTCCTCACCTGTGATTCTATATTTAAAAATGTACAAGCACATACACTTTGGTAAAAGAATAAAAGCCTTAATTCTAAGTGCAAATGTTTGTACTTCTGCTTCTAAGCACTATGGTATTTGACACTGCTCAAATTAAAGCCCCAAACGTTAATCTGAGGCTCTAGTAGCAGCAGCATGTACATGAGCTTTCTTCTTTGTTTTCGCAGTGACCTTAACCATTTCCTCCAGAAACAAAAAGTCTTCCTAGGATGCCTCCATGATTTTAGGCTTGTCAAAGGAGAATTGCTGTGGTAAATCCAGTAGGAACTCTCTTGTCACATGTAAAAAGAGTGACCATTTCTCTTTCTTGTGTTTAGCCATATATCATTGCAGAGTAAGGAGGAAGGGAGCTCAGTGGGGTTTTTTTTCTGTTTTGGTCATTGGTCTTTTATGGGGGGAAAAAACCCATAATTATTAATTATGATTTTTTTTGTTGTTCATGTTAGTATTTCCAGACTCTAAAATTAGCTCACTTTATTAGTCTCCCTGTGAGAGGATTCAAATAATTTAACAGTAGAGTAGCAATCAGAAGAATATAATGAAGGCTTTACTCTCTCAGATGGATAAGTCCATACAGCCTGGTACTCTGGCAGCGAGCTAACCTCAGAGGCCTACAAAAGAGCATTAAAACAGAGTCAGCACCCAGTAATACCCCCTCAGACTCCAAGAATTTACAGATGCTGAGCTTCAGTTTGCATATAATAGACTTCGGTGGGTTTTTCTTCCTTGGATTTTTCAGAAGAGAAAAGTCGTGCTCATGACTGGAAAATACACTGAGGAAATGAGATAAATATCAGAACTCTGCTAAAGATTTACATTTGAATAACGGTGGTAGTAGAGAAAAAATAAAGGTACATTCTAAAATAGACTATGGATAAACAGAAGAAATTGTCTTGACTGGAATCAGCAGGAATATGTCCTGGTATTTTTTTTTCCATCTTCAAGCTGACTCTCAGCTTCTGAATCTAACCTCCAAATACTCTATAGTTTTTCGACATACTGTTGAGCATCTGCACTCTTCCATTTGATTTCATTACAGCACATTTGGGGTGTTTATCATATAAATAGTAAGATCTATAGCAGTACAGTTTGCATTTTCATTTCTGTTTGAAATCAAACTAATACCTCTTGGATATAATGCGCATCCTACAAAAAAAAAAAGCAGCTGCCATTCATGTGCATTGCAGGTCGAGGTTATAGTAGAAACGTCAAGGAAGGTAGTGAACTAGTGAACCCATCTCTGCCTCCCCGATGCGCAGAGATGCACCGGTGGTGTGCAAAACCCCTAGCAAGGTGTGCTGGCTGCTTCTGAAGGGTGAGTGCAATGGCCCCACCATCTCCATCCCCATTCCCTACTCCCAGAAAGCAGGGAAGCAGTGAGTGTGTGTGGATTGAGACTCAGCCTGGGGTGATTGCAGAAGCTCAGAGGGGCGGCCAAGAAGCCTGTCAGCCAGGGATGGGTCAAGCTGGAAAGTGGCCGTACAGCACTGGCTAGGACTCTGTCAGCTCCGGTGCCAGGAATCTCTGGAGGATTATCTGCAATCCACCTCCTTCTGATGATACAATAGATTATTGTCTTACCCTTTCTCTCGAAAATTATCCAAAGCAGACCTGCACCAGCAAGAATGGAGGATCATGTTATGATGGATATGACACAGAAATATGTATTTTCACTGTCACAGTACAAAACCAAACTCTGCTGTCCTCCTGAAAATCCTCGGATGTGCATGTGATCAAGCTAAAAAGACATCCTGAGAAAGGAGATTTGAATGTCAGGGGGATGCTATAATCCCCCAGTATTTCCAGTCCTGAGAGATGATTCTAAGATAGTTTTAGCTTAGTTATGGTGAGTACTGACATCAACAGAGCTAAGAAGGCATGGACTATAACAGGTCAAAACACTTAGGAGTCCTGGCGATTTTACAGTTCATAATGAAGCTCATTGCCAGAAGGGCAGTTCCCTACTGCTGAGAACACCCATCATTAAGTTGTGTTCTGTAAAATGTGAAGAATCAGTCCTGGGTAAAACCATCCATCAGCTTCTGTCATCTGAACCCATTTCAAGAGCCTTAGCCCAGTTTCAAGTGGATATGTTCAGACCACAGAAACACTGTCACACCTTGTACCTTCTCACATCTCCCCTGAGCAGCTCCAGAGGGGCCATCCTTTGGCTCTGAGAAACGGTTCCTCTGTCAGAGCATTGCAGTTCATTGGTGCAACAGTGTTAGGGAGAATGTAATTATGCTCCTCAGAAAGAAAGAAAAATTCAGACTTACAGTGACAACGCTTCAGGGAGTAAAATTTTAAAGAACCGCTCCCTGTTTCAAGACTATAAATAACTCAAATCTCTAAACTTCTTGTGCAATGACTGCCTGAAATAATATGTGTTCATCTCCCATATTTCTTAAAGTAACAAGAGCAATTCCTCTGTGAAAAGCAAGACAGGATAGCCAGCAGCAGACAAAGTCTCATCCATTAACTTAAATACATCCTTACAGTTGAAACATAATCAGAAGTTTAGCTATACAGAAAGCCAGCAAACAACAATGGCAGGGTTAGACTGTGTGCGTAACATAGGAGGTTCTCTAGTCTTCACACTCAAACAAAGCCAGATTACTCAAGCAGCCATCTGCTGAATACTATTCCCTTCATCGGGAAAAATGAAGTGTGTATAAACATATTTATTTTTATATACTTCTACTACGCATAAAGGTAATTTCAAATAAAGAGACAGTGGCATGCAAATGTGACTATGACAATCCCTCTAGTCCCAAACTGTGTCTTACCACACCCTCTGTGAACCCTTTTATGGAATACCTGTGTACAGGTCTCTTGGTGCTGTTCCAGAGCTACTCAGAAAACAAACAAACAAACAAACAAGCAAACAAACCAGGTTATTTTTAAATTGGAGTGACTTTCTTGTGACAAAGAAAAGACAAAGACTGGATTCAGTGGTGAGTATTATGTGGCTCTTCATGCAGGTGCCTTGAAAGAGAAGATCTGCGGGTAGTTCCACCCCTTGGCTTTGTAGATGATAGACCAGATACAACACATACTGCATAATTTTATTCTGTGTGTGTTTTCCTGTATTTTCTGGAGTGCAAGTTAGAATGAATCATGGAAGGTGTCAGTTATAAATGCATAATTATTACCTGGAACTTCTTTCTAAAACAGAACATCAAAATGGCAAGTGTAGTGTGTAGTTCAAGTAACAAAAAAATCAACTAATATTTAGGCTAAAAAAAAATGAGCAGTAATAAGTTCAAGGTATCCATCATTATTATATTTGCATTGTCCTTGCAGAAGCAAGACTCTGTTTAAGAAATCAGGGAATTTTATTTGGGAGACAGTATATTTTCCTCCAGAAAACTGTTATTTCTATACAAAAAGACAAGTCACAAAAAATTGCTAAATCATTCTTCAAAACTCACTTTTTGAAAGATTCCATTTATTCAAAATTACAAACTTTCTAAAATGAAGTATTGCAAAGTGTAACAAGAACCACGAAGCAGACTTCCATGAAGCAAGGTGATGAGATCTCTTTCTAACACCCTTACAAACTTATTTCCTGCTCCCAGATTTCTCCAAAATACTATTTAAAACCCAGTCTCTATCAGAAAAATAATTGTTATCAAACTCCACAACGAGCTACTTTCATAGTTGTCTAATTACATCAACTCTCACTGCTTTTATCAAAAACATTGTGCCTCTTCAAATAGTCAATTACATTTGTAAGAATCAAAATACTCTTGCAGTTATTGCAGTTTGGTTTGGCTTTCACTTTTACCTGCAGTGTTTTATTTCTTCGTTTCTTTCTGTATTTTTACCCCATAAGTTTCTTTCTGGAATTTATGGTGTCATCTTCCCCCCAAACAGGTTTTTATAGGATCTTTCCACTCTCTGAAGTATTGTGGCAGTTTCTTCAGCTGATGTGAAGGGTTAGTTAACCGGTGTGTTTCTTCTATCTTGCAGTGCTGGGAGTCAGCCTTGAGACAAGATCCACTGCCCTGAGGAGAGCTCAGCCCCACAAAGACCGTTCCATTTATCCTGGAGACTTGCAGCTCAGCCGTGCAGCCTCCAAGTGCCCTGGACCTGATCTGCCTGTTGAGAGGTAAGGTGTGTCCCTGGGGGAAGGCAGCACTTGGAGCCTTCTAAGGATGCTGCGGGTGGTACCTTGCTTCATCCTGCCTCTGTCCTGAGCCCCACCAGAGCACACGTCCACCCACAGCACTGTCAGGCAGTAAAGACGTACCGGTCCCGAGACATGCCAAAGGAAAGCGGAAGCTGCAAGACAGCTATGTGTGGTGTCTGATATCTGCTCTCCGGGAATCATTGCTGACTTATCTTTTTAATTTACATCTTCTGGGTTGTACCTTTTTTAAGACTTTGTATTATGACCATCCTTCCACTCCAAGCGAGGAGTGCAGTTGGGAGCTGACTCCAGCTGCCTTGAGAAGAACAACGGGACCAGCTCGGTTATGATGTGTTGTGTTTCCCCTTGGGTTTCTCATGTGCTGTAGTCTTGCCCCCTTTATAAGTCTGTTTTCCATCTGACTGTCAGTCCAGGATGGCTCTCAGGATGGGATTCCCTCACCACCAACGCTAACTTTCTCAGAAGTCAGCTCTACAGGCGTTGTCCAGGCTGCTGAGGGAACACTGAAGGTGAAGTCTGAAGCAGGCAGGATGGCTGCTCTCTGGATAGATCCATCTCTTCACAGACTACAGGCCGGATTTGACTAGCTTACATTACATGCCAGGCTTTCACACTCAAAATTAGATGAGGTGAATCTCATTTTCACAATTACAGCAGCTTAAGCTTTATGTTCTGAATTCTGAGGTGAAGAGCTCTGTGCAAAGCAGCTCATGGATGAAATCCAGGTGCCTATGCCAGCGTAACAGCTCTGGCAGGTATCGACCAGAGGCAGACCCAAGCACACGGTTTCTTCCGAGCCCCCTGCTCCGTACAGAGGTGTTGACCAGCAACGTTTGTCTTTACTCCAGGTTCTAATCCAAGCATGCTCTGGGCAACCTTCTCACTAGGACTATTTCAGTAAATACCAAGCAGTGTTTCCAGAAGGTCAGTAAAAATCTTCACCAGAATAGCCTGTGAAGACAGCAGTATAAACCAAAGCTCTTATTTAAATTTTAAACCTGAAGTCCACCTACACACCTAAACAAAAAATTTTACCCTCTTTTGCAAGTCCCTTGAGAATAAGTAAATTATCCTACAGTTAGTCCCGTATATTTTTTTAACCTGGTATTTTGCAGCGAGGATGCTGACTAACTCAGTCGAAAGCTGGTAGTCTGCCAGTACTTTCCCATAATTTCTCTTGAGGGATAAACAGATTCTCCCCAAATTGACTGAGAAAGCACAAGGGCTAGAAATTACACAGCCAGATACATGCAATAAATTGTAAAAACAATGAAGAAACAATTGTGCACATGTGGGTGTGCAGTTCACACCCAGCTTGCATTAATTTGTCTTCTGAGACCTGGGTGATGAACCCTGGGGCTAACTTGGAATGAAAACATGCTCCAAAATAAGCCTGTATATTCTCAAAATCTGAAACGTTGTATTATTATTAAGGAAAGTTTATTGGTGCAGAAAATATGTTTTCATGGGCTTCTGGGACTGACATTAAAACACGGTGAAACTAGAAAAAAGTTCTGAACACAGTGATAAGGATGGTGTCCAAAAAAGAGACTAAATTGATTAGGATTTGACAGCTTGGAAAAGTGATGAGGGAAAAATACAAGGGGCGTAAAGAAATGAAAGTATGAAAGAAATTAAAATGAAAGAGAAAAAAAACTGAAGAGAAAAAAACTGTAAATAAAAAATATTCAGTATTTCTAAAAATACAGGAGAAGGGATCAACCCAAATGACAAGGCTGAGGGGTTAAAACACACGGGAGGAAGTGGTGGAGTTTTTCCCACACAGGTTCTGGTTAAACAGTGGAACTCATCAGCAGAGGACACTGAAGGCCAGAAGTACATACAAGTACGAAATGTGATAAGAAAAATGGATGGAAGAAATGTCCATCAAGAGCAATGAAACAAAAGTTGAGGAATCAGCAGCTGGCTCAGGAAGTCCTCCAGCCACAAACAGTCGGAAACTGGGCAGGAAAACTGGGGTAAACATCCCTGCACGTTTGCCTTCTTCCTGTGCTTCTTCCCCAGACACGTGCTGTGGGTGACTGTCAGGAGTTTGATGGGGTTTTTGGACTTCTGTCCTGATCAAATATAGCAATTTTTATACACCCATGTAGTTGGTGTTGCTCCTTCATTGCTACAGCTCTAAATACTTTCTGAAATTTCTCTGTGTAACCAAAGAGCATTTTGTCAAAGCTGGTGAATTTTCTAATATTTCCCAGGTCGATTCTTCTCAAGCTATCTGTCAGACTTTTGTCTCCACAAATTCACTAATGTTGTCATATTGAGGACTCTGATCTATATTTCTTGATACAAGCTTTGAGATATAATGAGACTTCCTCTTCACATGTGTTCTTTCTTAAACCTTATCAAAACAAAATGAATATTTTTTGTGAGAGAAATAGGAAAAATATATTTAGTGATATTCTTGCCAATATTAAACAGTCAAACTAAAGTAATGAGTAAGCATGTTATGAATACCAAGTAAGGAGAAAGCAATTATTAAAATAAATAAACAGAAAACTCCTTTCAGCAATTCAAGGACCATATTTGATGCAATGCATTTTTTTAACTAGCCAGCAGCAGTGTGAGCATGAGTAAGATGCAAGAGCTACAACCAAAATAATAAGTCAGTGTTCAGACTTACAGAAGAAGGAAGTATGAGCAACTTAGAAATCAACTGAGAACTGGTAAATAGAGAAAACAATAAATGCAAATAAATCACAGCTGCAGAGGGAATTACAGAAAGTTAAATGTTTGATGATGTGAAATCTAAGTAGTTTAATTCTAAGTGTTAATTATTTCAAGTGCCTTTTGCAGCATGATGAGTCTAGTGAAACAGTATGAATCACTGTCTAGCCTTAAATATGAACCATAATGGAGTTTATGCCAATGATGGTGTCTCTTTTCCCATTTTTGTACTAAAGCAGTCTTCAGGCATTGTTTATTTAAGGGGTTTAATGCCCTTTGCCTAGCTTCTGTTTTGTCTTTGTATAGCACAACAGCTCTTCTTTCACAAATGTCTGCATAGCTGACTTTTAAATATGCAGAAGTGCTGTTTTTCATTCCCCTAAAGGGATGAGCTGTCTTGATACAAATATTGATATCACTGGTTTATTACAGCTGCCAATACTTTGGTCTCAGAATGGATTCATGCTGCACATCAAGCTGCAGCAGTGTTTTACAAGAAGCTCTGCTGCAGATATTGGCTCCCACACGTATGGGATTTGGGCATCCTTGTGCCATTCCTGATAAACTCAAAAAGCAAGTACAGAACTGAAGTTGTCACAATGTGTATTTTTTTTAAATCATTAGGCAGTCACTGAGGATATGCTGAAGGATCTCTCAGAAAAAAAAAAGAGATTGCTTTGCTTTTTTTCCTTTTGTCTTGATGCATTTGGTCCAGTAGAATACAGCCCTTCTCAGTCCATGTTATTTATGTACCAGGACAGCAGACGTGAAAGGATTCCTCAGGTGCACGTACCCCAGACTTTCTCAGAGGTGAATTATGAAATTCAGTTTATATTACAATAAGCAATTACACATGGAGAAGTCTTTTATTCCTATTGTTAGCAGCCTTCAACAATTTTTACAAGAATTAATCCCAGGCACAACTAACAAGAATCACTACATCTCAATACAGCATCAGCTTTGTGGATGGTACAGAGGAACTGAGTAAGCAGCAAGTTCAGGCCACTATTGCTTTTAAAGCACAGCTTATGTGAGGATATGTCTCCTGACTTTCAAACAGTTGCTTACATAAATCTTAGTAAAATGTTAATCTATATCACTAGGAACCTAAATATTTACAATAATCTGGATGCTATATAGCAAAATTCTATGGGTAAGAAATTAACTATTGGCCATGAAGTGTGACACCCTTTTGTGCCCCCATGTAAATAATGACGGCAAATATGATCTAGATATTATCTCAGAATCCACGAGGTGGCAGTGTCATAGTTTTCTCAGTATCACACCCTGAAACATTGATTTTATTTTAAAATATCTAAGTGTCATTGTGATATTTATCACCTCAGTTTTGAAACATTTGGGGAAGTATTTGACACACCTCCTTTGTTTCCAAAACCTTTGAGAAGAAAAGGCAGAAACTGTTGTGTAAAGATGAGGAGCCTGCTTCCCGCGAGGCATCTGTCATGTTCCTGGGTGTTCAGGGCTGGGGTACACAGAGGCTGGTGAACACAGGATGCTGAATTCAGAGGTGATCATATCCTGCAGAGAAATCAGATCATCACACCCTGAAAACAGCCAGTCCTCAAAACCTATTTTCATTTATAGTAGTTTTATTAAGAAAGCCTGATCACTCCCTGACTTCCTTATTTCACAAAAATACTGACTGTTAGGCCTATGTTAGCTTGTATCAGATCTCTTTAATAAAAAGCTCCTTATTTAGCAGCTGGAAGACAAAATATGACCCAATGTTCACTAAAAAAATATCTGCATGATACTTTTAAAGAATGCAGAACCACCAAGAACATGTAAAGGGAGAGATACCCTTGTCCTATTCCAGTCTTACCCGGGAAACACAACCACCCTGTTGCAAACGAAGGAAAAGGTCATGCAGAATTTAACAAGCGGCTTCATTTGAATTCCCTGGCTGCTGCTCCCTTCACGCTCGCTGCAAGGCCGCTCGCAGGCTGTTCTGCTCTGCCCCAAGGGCTGGGGCTGTGGCCATGCCCCTGTCTGCTGGCTGTGTGCCGAGGCGGAGCTGAGTGGCCCGCACGGAGTTTTTGTCAGATTGAGAGGATTAACGCAAGTGGATGGATCGCATCTGTCAGGACCCATTGGATTCCCAGGAGGATGATTAATTAATATAATCTTATTCAAACACAGCGCATCAGTTCCAAATTTTTCTACCTCCAACACCATCTTTCCTGCCTTACCCTAGGAAGCCCTTTGGTAAATGCCAGCGATGTGAGGCCATGGACACGCAAACAGAGCTGTCCTCAGCAGAGCCAGCTCTGGGATTTCCTGGCTGCCTCCTGGAGCAAGAGCTGCACTGTCGGCCAGCTCGACCTGTCAGCTCCTTCCAAAATGACCAGCTAGGCTCCATGGCAGCTACGGTCCTCTTCCCGAAAACTCCCGTCTGCAGCGGCACCTCTTCCTTCTCTCCTGACCACTCCTCAGCATGATCATCTCCTCTTTCCTTTTCCAGCTCTCCACATGGGTGTCCCTCAATCTCCTTCCCTGGTCTCTCTCCCAGGGTTATCTCACCCATACACGACACCTCGGCCACGCTCCCAGCTCTGTTAGCATTCCAGACCAGACCTCAGCTTGGTGTTGAAGGCACCTGCCTGAGTTGCCTACTTGTAGGTGTCTGTTGTGAGCTGGGTGCTCCGGCCACGCTTGCACAGGGGACTCAGCCAGCTCAGGAAACATTCATACATCCACAACGGGTCTCATCATTTGCAAGACATACTTCATCCCTTTGTTCAAGCCAGCCTTCCAGCTCCTTTGTGGACATCTCCCATCTCCAGCAGTTTAGGTTAAACCTGGTTAAGACACAACCTTCCTCTGCCACCTGTGTCCCGCTGCCAGCCTGAGACATGCCACCACCATATGTCCTGCCCAGGGTCGGCCTCCCCTCGGACCTGCCTCCAGATGCTCACACCTGGGCTGCCTCTAAATCGCAGGTTCGGTCTGAGAGAGATCACTGTAGCATTCCCAACCCTTCTGTAAGTACTCAGAGCAGTGGTGCTCAGCTCCGAGAGCGGGCAGCGCGATCAGGACAGGTAGAACCCGCTCTGAATCCCTGCGCAAGGCACAGAGGCTGATTCCCATCCGGGAAGGAGGCATGTGAGGGTTACCTCCAAGCCAGTGAAAACACATCAAAGTTAGATTAGGAAATCTTTACTGGAAACTTTCAAATGTAAAACTGGCAACCTGCTCCACATAGAGTAAATGTTGGTTAGATCATTGGAACTGTCAGGATCAGCGAAAGAGAAACAACATGGTCCATGAGCCAAAACCTCTGCTGTCTCTTGGTGTCCCTTTAAGAGCTGTCTCTGAAACCACCATGGCAGAAGTAGATCGGTAGTCCAAGTGCACCTCATTAGCCATGCTTTTAATGAAACTTTAACAAAACTGTTAATTATCACTAGTGAAATTACCCCTGCACACTTTATTGCATCTGTAGTCTTAAAAACAAAACAAAACAAAACAAAAAACCCCAAAGAACACTACAGTGAGGTCTAAGGTTACATTTCATAATGAGAAAAACCATCAGCAGTCTTAAGCCAAGAAATCTACGAGAAATTTAGGAGCTGTACAAGGGTTGAAGATTTATGTTTTTATCTGTGGATTTTGTCTGCTTTCTCCCTCAAAACAAAAATTACCTGCTTCAAAATTTCTTGGACAACATTGGAGATAACAAAGTTTAGCTGGAGTGTTTCCACTGAGACTTGATCTGAATTAATTGGTTTTGAAACTTCTGCCTCTTGCGTTGGTCTCCGTGCTTCCCTGGTGGCACAGAGGCAGAAGCGCTGGGCTCTCCCTGGCTGGCCACCTGACTGCAACTGAGACCAGACACAAGGCATTAGATGTTCTGCATCTTGTATGCAGTGTATGAAGAAAAAAATAAAATGATCATATTTTAGATGCACTGAATTACATTCTCAGATGTTTTCCTTTGTGCTGCCGATTACTACAGAAGGAGATCAGACTGACAGGATCCCCAGCTTGGGCATCTCAAAACGCACGAGACGTGCAGGGAGCCGGGTCTTGCCTAGGTGTGGGGAGAGGCTGGGAGCAGAAGTGAACCCTCTCCCAACCCAGATGTCACCCCATGGCAAGGTGATGGGGCTGGAGACCTTCCTTTCCTTCCTAAAAAGGAGCAGCCTTTCCTTTTTACCTCCAGCCACACCTCCGCCCCAGCCACTCCCCTGACATGTTTGGGTTGAGATTAGCCCTCTTCCCTGATTAATGCCAATAGAATGTGTGCAATGAGACACATCACAGCCTTCTAAGATAAAGTTAACAGTTATTACATCATTATTGTCATCAAAGGGCACTAACACATGCCAGCAAAATGTTCACAATACGTTTTAGCTCTGAGAAAAGCATTAAAAACTACTTTGAGATGTAAAAGATCTGTCTAGACGTGCACATTCAGAGGAAATTGAATGGCCAGTCTTCCCACATTGCCCTCAGTGTAACTTCTGAGAGTTTCGCAGAACTGATTCTTTATTTCTCAGGGGACTGAGAGAACAGGCTAAAGTGACCTGGATGCCTCAAAGTGGCTGAATGACCTCACAAGCTGACTTGACCGAGGCGGCTGAGGTGACCTTCTTCATCTGGTGACCAGGACACCAAAGGCAGATGATCCAAATAACTGATTTCTTCCCTGATTTGCAAGAAGTGGTTGCAGACAAAAATCCCTGGATTTTGCAAACAAGCAGTTATGTGAGCCATGCAAATAAGTTACTAATGTATAGATTAACAACAAAACATTGGCAAAAGGAAACATTTTCAGCATTAACTTCATAACTCAAGGTCCCAGTTTCAAAGCTGTCTTTTAAATTTTATTTTCACATGAGGCTTACCTCCCTGACCTATTTAGGCATTAAAAAAAAATGTTTCCTTCATGATTTTTGGACCTTCAGAAAGACATTTCTGTGTTAGACCTACTTTCCTTCCTCTGCTCCTCTAGAGGTTTCTTTCCTATCTTACCTTAGACAAGACAGTGGTTTTCTCTGTTCCTTAATCCCTCATCAGTACAACGAAGCTAATAGCACTTCTCAGCAGCAGTTTTTGGGGAGGATTAAGACAACAGGAGTCTGAAATGTTCTTCAGTATATTAGCATGGGAGACAGCAATAAGGGGGAAGAGTGTAGGTAAGAAAGAAGAAAGAAAGGGTAAAATTTTTCTTGTCTCTTGGTTGGGAGTCAAACTTTGGGAGCTAACGTGGGAGTCAATCAGAGCTGGATTTGTCCTGATGGTAATTGCAGCTTTTATAGGATCATTTAAATTGTCTGTCAAATGAAAATATTTCTGTATAATGAGCATGCTATTAAAAACACCCCTGCCAAACCGAGGGCAGACACAGTCACCATATCTATGAGGGACTGGCACATGCGAAGAGCAACGCACGATGCCTGAGCCTTCCTTGTCTCTCCGCAGAGGGCTGGGCAGGTCAGCAGGGCGAGTACTGCAATTTAGTTTGAAAAAAAAGCATTGCCTTCCAGTTCCTCACTTCTGATGTACTCATTACAGCTGAATCTCCTGAGCTGGATAGGTTTTGTCCCGCTGGTCCCCTCTTTCCTGCTGTCCAGCTCTTGGTGGGATGCTTTTGTTCTTTCTTAGAGATAAAACTAAATCTATGAAAGTGACTGAAATCAGGAAGGTGTTCTTACAAAACTCACATTTTAACTCTGAATTTTGCCTTTGTTAAAAAACTCTCAGCAGATAGAAGAAAGTGAAACATAAAATTACAATGCTGAACTAATCACTTTTGGTTTGGCTCAGTATTACCTAGAAACTCCTTGTTTTAGTTGATTTGAAAATGTTCCCAAACTCATAGTTAAACTTTAAACTCACCTGCGTCCTTGCTGGTATGTCAAACACACCTTCCCTCTGGATGTTATGCAGCAGTGTTACTAACTCCCAAAGGAATACAAATGGTAAAATTTTAATAAGAGTACAAGGACGCTATGATTTTTACTTTTTTTTTTTTCTGAAGAAACATATTGCTATCAGTATAGATGTATTGTTAAGGGCACAAATATTTCCTGGCTGCACATTATGGGTGTGCTCCTGCTTAATTTAAAATAATGGGATTTTAACGTTGACTTCATTCTCCATAGGATTAGATTCACAATCAGCACATGTGTCTAATTAAATTATGAAAGTTATTGAAGGGAACAATCTTCTATCAAGATTCTTTTGAGTTGGGCTGTATCCTAAACCAGTCTTATGAAATACAGCTTTTGGCAAATACCATATACTTACATCATTACAGAATCAACAGTGTTATTCTGAAGTTAACTGAAAAATGTATACTCTTTAATGATAGCGAACTAAATCCAGGACTGGCTTACAATAAATTGGCTTGGTCACAGAATACATTTCTTTATCTTTAAAAATGTATCAAAATAGGTAGTGTACATAAAATACAACACATTCTAAACCACATCTGGGAAACGGCTCATATTTAGTGATACTAAGTAAAAAAAACACTGCAAATTTTTAGAACTGTGTTCTTCTTCATGGCCATGTAGAAGACAAATTTGTTGCACTCATGTTGCATAAAGGACCAGGTTTTCTGAGTCAACAAATAACTCTGTGTATAAACCCCTAGAGGTGGTGAAAATATGATGATGAAACCTAGACACGGTTCTCCAAATGTAAGGATGCCAGGCAAATTCCCACCATAAACTACATCAGCCTGAGGTTTTGCGAAAGACCTCCACTTTAGTGCTTACAGAGAGCTAAAATGCAACTTCCCAAGTCTGCAAACACTTATATATGCAATCGATTTCAATACCAAACGTGTTCTGTAATGCTTCTCCTTTCTTCCCACTTGACACCTGGTCAACATCATTCCAAGGAAATATAGGTCAATGCAGGATCTATTTTTTCCTGTATTCCCTGGTGTTTTATGGAAGATTTACAATGATAATTTCTTGGTTTTAAAGTGCTTTCCTCTCTCTTACATGTTGAAAATTATTGGGGAAATATCTTTCAGTTAATCTGATAACAGGCAAAGTGCTATAAATGCAAGAAACAAGTAAGCAGCAAATAAAGCAATTTTTTTTTCTTAAGTCTCTCAGTTTCTCCTCTCTGAGACAGGGCTTACAGCAGCATTACCTGAGGCAGTCACGTTCTGAGACGCTTTTTGGCAAAGGAGAAATCTGAAGGTGACGGTCCTTTCTCAACTTGCAGGAGCTCACCAGTGGTAACACTTGTGCAAATGGCACACTGCAGATGTCGTGACCTACAGTGATGAGCACAACCACAGAAACCAGGCTGCAAACAGCCGTGGAACTTGGCATCACCAAACTTAGGTATGTGCTTACCTTTGGGCATCCAATTATCCCTAGTGAAGCTCATGTCCTTCAGGAGGAGGCTGAATCAGGGCTGTGTTTGTTCATGCGTGTGCACACGTGTGTTAGTACAGTCACACCCTTCCCCTGCTCACCAGGTGCACACATAGCTGGAGGCAGGATTTGTCCCCATGCCTTTAAATAGGCAGATTTTTCTCTTTCCAGTGATCTGGCTGCTATGCCCTTTGTAAACACAAACAGCAAACTGAAGGGGAGAAAAAAAGGCTGCACCTGAGTCACAGGAACCAGACTGAAAGAGACTTCTGGAAGCTTTCTAACAGTTGATCCAAAAATAATCCTAGACATATCATAATCAGAGTGATTTTTCTACATGACAAATGCAACGTTTGCTGTCAAAATAAGGGCAATGTATTTAAAATGTACTGAAAAGAATGTCAAGAAACAATTACGCTTATCAGACCATTTTAAGACAACTAAATGTGCAATACCAGTAAACATATGAATATAATATACAGCAAAGTCCTCATTTTGCAAATAGACGATTGTTTAATATCATCAGGTTCATTTCCAGTTATACAAACAAACCTCCTGTGCCAAAGAGGCATGCGTACGGCACTGGGTTTGAGTTTTGCCACTGTGCTTTGCCTGAAGCACTTCACAATGAGCTGCGCTAGAAACGTTCTCTACTGAACGTGCTGGAAAGCCTTTGCTTCTGCTGTTGTGAGCTCAGTGAATGCATCGAGGGCCACTGCAGTTGTATTCATTTCAGGGATGTGAGCACAAAATCATGAAGACCATTCAGATTTCCATCCCTGAAATGATTTCTTAGTTCTGTAAGTTCAGAGGTACTCGTTCAGGGATTTAACACATTTCGACACCATTAGGAAGGCAGGCAAGGCTAAGGTGAGGAGCAGTGCTGCAATCCACAGCATTGCCTCACAGCTCCCCTACTGCTCTCTGAAGGATGAGGTGTGTTCTTGGTTTAAACTAATGTAAATCTCGGCTGCTGCAAGCTCACCTTCCATGGTCTCTGACCTCATCCTTCTGCAAGCACTAGCACTGATGTGGCTGCATAGCAGATGGATTTGAAGAGCTGATCTGTCTGTAAACCAATCTTCATTCTTTTGAGTAATTAATTTTTGCTCAGTTCCTGAAGTTCATGTACCAGCTTCCCACCTGGTCACCAAGATGCTGAGGCTGGCACAACAGGGGCCCAGACCCACGGCAGTGCAGACTTCACGTGTGCTAACCCTATCCATATTTCCCTCCATCCTCAAGCAATCCAGTTAGCTGATGTCTGCACCATTCGAATTTTGGAATTGCTCAGTTGTGGTGTTCAGTTACAACCAGAAAGTCAAACAGGGACAAAACCACCACCAAGTGAAACAAAGAACTTTGCTTTGCTTGGTCAACAAACAGAGAAAAGAAAGCACCTGTGATCCACAGCACAATTATCAGAAACACATGTGGTTACGATCTGTGTTTCCATACAAATGGAGAACTGCCCAGGGTAGCTCAGTGGTTAGAGATTAAGATTTCTAGCTGGGGACTTCTATTTCTGGCTTTGCAAGGGACTTGTGCAACCTTCAGCCACAGACTGGAATTTCTTCTTGTGCTATTATTGACCCTCTTACAAATAAACGTAAGTACTTATTTAGCTTGCAGAATCTACGGGCTTAGTTAATAAATGCCTCAATAATTAATAAATAGCCATGAAGCGCAGTGATGATCAAATCTTTGGCACCTACAGTTCTAAGTAGCAATTCTGGTATTTAGCCTGGTTTCCAGAGAGGCAGAACAACCATCACAAATGTGCTTTCTGCAGTTCCCTATCCTCCAGTCAACGCTGTCTGTCCCTGCCTACCACGTGCTTTTTGAGCCCATGAAAGACAGATTATGTCAGAGTGACTTGAAGCAGCAAAGTAGTCACAGGGAACTGTGCCTCAGGCACAACCCTGTTCCAGAGCTGCCCCTGGTGTTTGCAGACAGGCTACAGCGTCTACAGGAACTACAGCTGCACATTGCCCCAGCAGG
This sequence comes from Syrrhaptes paradoxus, assembly GCA_013400615.1. NCBI lineage: Eukaryota > Metazoa > Chordata > Aves > Pterocliformes > Pteroclidae > Syrrhaptes > Syrrhaptes paradoxus. The sequence continues at coordinate 95,237 of VZTO01018772.1, read as the reverse complement.
CTCTTGTACTGATATTTTACCTTTGGATCACTGGTCTGTAAGGCAGTTGTGTTGGCTGCCGTCATCTAAGGCTCTTTTTTTGCATATCACCCTCTAGGGAGGCTCAGACCAAGCTACCAACAGTCCCCATTGCAGGGCACGGTGGTAGGAGGGTATCTGACACCCACCACCGCTATGCCGAGGTCTAGAGATCTTTGTCTCACATGTTCTTAAGCATTAAATGAATTCCTTTCCACTGCCTTGCTCCGTGTGAAATCATTTACTCATGAGTAAGCCCTGCTAAGTCAGAAGTCTCTGGGGTCTCACAATAACATTTACATTTTATATCTGCTCCCAACGGTGTGCAGCAGAGGAGAAAGAGCAAATCCACTGATGGTAGCATATAGCTGTGGTGGCATATAGTACAGTGTGGTCCCACAGAAATGCGTAGTAGACCCATTTTTTATCATGTAGGTTTAAAAAGGTGTTAGATCCAGACTCACAGAGATATTTAAATATCTTCTCCTTGTGGAATTTAAATAGCATTTGCATACCTGGGTGAATCTGGTCTTTGGACTCCATTTTGCTACCTGTAGTTATGGTCGATAATTTCTTAAGTACTGGACACAAGCCAGTCAAACCCATAGGACCAGCCTAACCCTTTATTGTGTTGTGGGTGCACTACTGCCAATGCATAGAAATGTGAATTGCCCTGTGTTTTCATTCCTTATCTTTATGTTTGAAAGTTCAACTTCAGCACAGACTTGCAACTCATTTTTCTAACTGTATGCTTGTATCCTCAGACAAGTGATAATGTTTGCTCATCGGCTCCCTATCTCGAAACACGTCAGGGCTGGGAAGCACACGCCAGTACTCTCCCCGCTGCGTTCCAGTTCTCTTGCTGAATAGATCACCCTGACAGACTCTCCTTTACACTTCTGAATTGTTTTTTCCAGTGCCGTCAGCTTTCTAAAATGTGCTGCACCATCATACTTACACCAGATGCCTTCACAGAACACAGAGGACCAGCTCCTTTCAGACAGGAGAGAGAAGCAAGGAAAAGTTATAAGAAAAACAGGATGATAAATAAGAACGTCATAGTTTCTTTTTCAGTAGTTCCTGCACCTTAAAGGTGCTTCAAGCCTCTGAGAAGCTGTTCATGGTGGATACACACCATTGCAAGCACAGCGAAGGGAGTATCTGAGGATTATCAAAGCCCCGCTGCAGTGTAGTTGTCTCATACAGCTGACCTACAATAACATGGCATTGGCATGGTCAAAATGGAAAGGAAACATCTGTTTCTCCTTTTTATGTTAGTGACAATCCATTTGTTAGGTTTATAATAGCACAGGCTGTCCCACTGATAACAGCTCGGGCGCTGACTGTTCAGCCCAGGCAGGTGCACGGGGAGCTGAGGAGGGGGCTAAGAGCAGACAGCACGGGGCTGTCCTTAAGGGGATGAACACCAGGCTGAAGTCTCTTTATCACTTTATTTCAAAACTAATGAGGAAGATTCTTCTGAATCTGGTGTAACTGTACGGATGCACACGGGTTAACTGATCACTAATTAAAGCCCTGTGAGTAGTGTGATCTGATTGTAACCATGCTCTAGGGGCTGGCACTGCGCATGTTGCTTTTCAATCTTCCTTTTCTAACAACTGGTTTCCAGTGACTTCAAACAAATGAGATGGGATCAGTCAGAACATCTGTATCGCTGATTAGTTTTTAGCAATTTAATCTCACAAGTAGCAGGAGAAAGGAGTGGTTTTATTTTCACTTGGTGTAATTTTTAGTGTGTTTCTAACATACATTAAATGAGGAGGCAATGAGTATAACTTCACCTGTAGCTATTGTACACTTTTCTTATTGAAACTGGCTTTTTTGCTGTCTGCTGTCAGTAAAAGATACTGCGGAGTAAGAATCTTGCAAGTTAAACACATAAAAGGTTACCCGCTGCCTCGATCACACATTTGTTTTTGCAGAGAATTGGTTTATAGCTAGGTTAGATGTCTTTATCACTAGTGCCAAAAAGCCCATAGGAAAGAGGAGACAGATAAACAAATGGTGAAGTGCTGCTGATGCAGATTAGTGGAAGGCTGGAAAACTGCTTTTTAAAAGCATTTTGTTCTGATGTACAGCTTTGTCTATATACACATCACAGTGACATCCCAGGCCTAACCCAAGTACATACAATATTTAATTTTCCTTTCAAAATGTTTTGATGTCAGGTCTGACATTTTTCCCATGGTTAATCATGAAACTGGGCAATGTTTCTTACAGTTCCTCGTACTTTACTCATGCAAAACATTCATCAGTTATAATGGTATGATTAAGGGGAGCAGACTTGGGGCCAAAAAAGGAAGCATGCAAAGGGAAAATAAATGTCTCCAATAACTTCTATTGGAATATGGAGCCTTTCACTTAGAATCTGTTTTAAATCAGTAGCTGCTGAAACTCATTACCACAAAAAAAGATGTGTCCTCTGGTGCAGGCCCTGGTGTGGAGACCCTCAGCCTCTCAGCAGCTCCACAAGTGTCCGTGACAGTGCTGGTGCCTCAGTTTCCCAGCACCTCTGAAAGATGAAGCCACTGTCTGCCTTACAAACATTGCAAGGGAGAGACCCCAGCCATTGCCGGTTTGTATCCTGTTGGATGCACATGCAGAGGGAGATGGCAGTTTGATGGTCGAGATGAAGTGAGGTCATTTACTCCAAATTACAGATATTCAGAGCACAGCCAGCACTGACACAACAGGGCAATGTGGGCTGAATTGTTCCCACTGCACACACAGCCTGGGGGGTCCGGCGACAAGCCGAGAGATGCCAAAGTCCTCCCCTCCCAGGGTAAGGCTTTAGGGCGCTCAGGCACGGACACCTGCCTGTGCCCAGCAGCCGGGAGCGCCGGCAGGGGCTGTGCCGGTACCCGCTCGGCCTGGAAACCCCCGGGTGCGGGATAAGGGCCACCGAGGATGGCCGCAGCGGGTCACCTCGCGCCTTTGCCGTCTGATGAGCGACAGCCATCCCTCCTGCCCCTCAGGCTGGGGAGCGTGGCCGGGAGAGATGCGGGAGAAGGAGGGACGGAGGGAGGGGAGAGAGAGGGGGGGGAAGGAGGTGCCCCCTCCCTCCCTCCTTCCCCCCGCCGCGCACCCGGGCTCCTGCGATGTGGTGAGTCACCGGCAGGTCAGGACCGCGTCGGAGGGGCGGAGGGAGCCGAGGGGACCGGCTGATTTACCACTGGGAGCCGCCACCAGCACGGCGGAGGCGCCGGAGGGAAGGGCGCGCGGAGCCGCCCCGCAGCCCAGGTGCCGGGGGGAGGCCCCTGCCCGCGGGGCGCGCTGCCCCCGCCGCCCCCAGGTAGGGACG
>VZTO01018772.1:0-91631 GCA_013400615.1 Syrrhaptes paradoxus | reverse complement strand
TCCGCGGCCGCCTCGCGGCACCCGCCCGCCCCTTCCCGCTCCGTGGGCGCGGCAGGAGCGCGCGGCAGAGCCCGGGCGGCCGCGAGCGCAACGGGGCAGTGGCAGCTCGGACGCGGTGGCCCGGAGGTGTGAGTTTGGGGTGGCCGGTCCGGCCGCCTTCCGCGGGGCTGGGGTCTCGGGGAGAGCCTGTGGGATTCCCCGGGCTGGGGTTCTGTACTTTATGGTTGTACCGCGTTCGGAGTCTTCCTCGCAGTCACGTTGCAGTTTGGGTTTGGTTGGTTTTTGGTTTAGGATTTTTTTTTTTTTTTACTTGCATTTTTAAAAGCAGGATTTGCTTCAAGTGGTAAATAATTCACCCCCTATAGTAGCATTCCACCACTGCTTCCATGTCAGCATCAAATTAGGTGGTCTTTGGCTTTTATAAATACTAAATGCAGTCCTTAAAAATTGGAAGTGTCACTCTTTACATCTTAAAATAGGGATTAATAATCGAGCAACAGTGATGTTTAACAAACTGTGTTTGTAACCTGTAGGAGGTTATTTAAGATGCAATGCATGCTTTTTCCAAAGAATCTATGCCATGCGTGGCAGTTCATTTGCTTTCATCCTACAGGTGCTTTTTGCATTGTCCACCAGCAAAAAGAGAATGGTGTCTTTTTTTCTTTTTCTCCTTTTTTTTTTTTTTTCCCCCGAGATCTGAGAGGTTTGGATTCATAATCAGGCAAGACGAAGTGTCTCACATGTTTCTTTAAGAGCTGGTTAAATGTTTACAGATCATACACTGCGAGGGCAAAAAGCTAGCCTTTGCCAGGAGCTGCATGTTGAAAACTAAGTTAGAGGATGACTGTATCGCTTGTTCTTTGTGTGCTCTAATCCGTCTTCAGCACTGTATGATTATTTTTTTGACTGTCTTCTAATACAAACTGAATCATTTGGAAAAAGGAATATTTTGTAAAACATTCATCTCTATTTACAGAAAAGAAAGTCAGCTTCTTTGCCTTTTTGGTGGGGAAGGAATGAATTGTCTTTCTTTATTATCCTATAGGGTTTCTCTTTTTCTTTTTCTTTTTCTTTTTCTTTTTCTTTTTCTTTTTCTTTTTCTTTTTCTTTTTCTTTTTCTTTTTCTTTTTCTTTTTCTTTTTCTTTTTTTCCAAAGGATAATCACTGCATAACAGTTCTTTATTAGTAAAGTAAATTGCACATGTTGTGGCTGGAGAGCAGTTCGCGGAGGTGTCACTTGCTGAGGGGAGCTGGCAGTGCAGCCTGTAGATGGACAGGAGCACACAGAGTCAGGGCGAGCCAGACGGAATGGCAAAACTCAGCACAGGTTCAATGAACAGTTTATGAATGGAAAACAGAGTGGCGAATGTTGTCCTCCCAGGACTGCCTTTCCCATCCTGATTTCCCTGCATTTATAGTTTTCTGGTGCCTTACCTGATGACCTGTAACCTCCTCCTGCTGGTCCAATGCAACTGAAGGGGCCAGCCCACCTACTCTTGTTCTTCTATGATCTGCAAGTGACTACTCTGTATTTTTCAACTCTGAGAAGGAATTCAAAGCCTGCTGCCCCCCAGCTCTGGCTGCCAGGAGTCACTGGCACAGCTGGCTGCAGTGCAGGAGCAGCAGCCTTGCCTTCACAGTCGCAAAGGGAGCCTGATGCCAGCAATATGCTGCGCTTGGGTAGCCGGAGAGCCTGAGCTGCGGCAGCGGGAGTCCCAGACCTCTGGACGATCTGCTTTGTACCACGATTGCTTTGTGGTGGGATGTGTCTGGCCGTTATTCACTTCAGGCAGAAAGCAAGGAGAGGTTCTGCATCTCCACGTGTCTTTGAGGAATATCTAGTGTAAGGGAAGTGCTGCCTGGGCTCCCTTAGCACGGCAGAAGACACATCATTTCTTGAACAAGAAAGCAACAGAGGAGCTGGATAGTGTTCTCTGAAGCTACAGGAACACAAAACCCAGAAGGGAGTTACAGGATCTGTTTGGTGCAAAAGAGAAGGAGCGAGTTGCAGTGTGATACTTCAAACAGACCTTCCTAAGGTTTTGGGTGGCAACCGCACCTTTGTGGCTGGTTCCTGTGAAACCTTTGTGTCCAGGCTTCCCACCTCCACCTCCCTGTTGTTGCCTCGCTGGCTGGCCTTCAAGCCACTGGCACCATTTCTCATGTCATTAGGTGGTTACCATCAGCCCAGCCACCAACCTGTGCATCTTGTCCACTGTGGCCACAGCCTGTGATTTTGCCTCCCACGCAAAGTTTGTAGCCAGTAATTAAACCCATGGTCAGGCCACACGGTCCCGAGCAGCGCGTCAGCACTGGGGAGGCAGGACCACGGCTCTGTGGGAGACCTCTCGGGTGGCACCTCTTTGCCTGTCCCTCCCTGTGTGGCCAAGCCGGGAAGGTTTCTTTTGTTCTCTTCTTGTAAAAATGTTGCTTTTTTCTTGGCAATGGTTTTAACAAATCTATATCTCATACATAGCGACTGATACGAGCATGTTACCAGAAGCCATTCTTAAATCAGTTTCCGTACCCAGGGGAAATGTAGTATAGACAGGGCCTTCAGGAAACGAATAATTAGGTGACCTTTTTCCCCCCAGAATATCAGGTCTGTTTTATGTAGAGCTGTTTGAAGTCACACAAATTCTCATTACTCGCCAAATCTCTAACCTTGCCTTGTTTAAGATACCTTTTAGGAAATCAAATCAGTGTTTCAATCTAATTTCCAAAGGCATTCAAACACATGGTATGTGTGCTAACTTGTTTCCTCTAGCATTAACAAATCTAGCAAATTGCCAAGCTATTTGCCTTGAGGAAAACTATGATGTTGTACAAGAAGATAAAGTGTTATTTTCCTCCAATTTTAAACATCAGAAAAATACAGGAAAGGTGAAGTTATCAGACTGAATTGGTCTAGGATATAACTCCTTTGAAGGAAAGAGTGTTACCAAGTAGATTGCCTTTTTTTTTTTATCTGTTCTGGGACTTTTTAGTCGCACTGTGATCTTTTTCAGTCACTTGATGTTGCTGGTTGGTGGCCGAGTCCCATTGGCTCAGATGGACCTTCCTTGGATTAGTTGCGGTTGAGGTGCACATAGTGTCAGAGTGGAAAACAGAAATGGAGATGAAGAATTTGAGGGGTTTATAACCTTCATGTTTTAAGGAGAGGCTGCATACGTAACCTAGGCACTGGGTGTATGTGGTGCAAACGGGGAGGCAGTAGATGCCCCAAAACCCCTCTTCTCCACCTCTCCAGGAAAGGAGTCTCCAGGGAAGCAAATACCTCGGAGCATGTAATTTTTCAAGCGAGTGTCAATAACAGAAGAGTTTCTGTAATGCTGAGGAGTTTAATAAGTTCAAAATACTTAAACAGTACTTTTGTACATCCTACAGCTCCATGATAGTCTCTTCTGCTTGTCCCAAGAAAATGAACATGCAATCGTCCTTTTGTATGGATGGCAGCCGAAGGGATCTCATTTGAACTCATGATAAATTTGGTTGCAAATGCATGCGAAAGGAAGATTGCTGAATGCTTTCAGAAGATTTTCATTTTGCTCAAGTGTTCACACCACGGCCATCGTCATGGTATTTGATAGCTATCCATTTTGTTTTGTACATTGCAGCTTTGACCTCTCTTTGAAGGGTCACGTTGGCATTTCTTTTTTCATGTAGTCACAGAGAAATAACAATTTCTATGTAAGTTGCTTTCCTCTACTGTAGCTCCTTCATTTTGACGTTTATCCAACTAAGCAGTATCAGAATCTTTTTGATATGTCCTGGTATAATTTCTGCAAAGGATCAGTGACCTAGCTTGATAAATTTAAAAAATCAGCAATGTAACTAAATATGTGACATTTATTGAAATTCATTCTTCGCCATGGAGCTACTTTCTTTCAAAAATATTGAGAATAGTAAGGGATTGGAGCTGCAATTTGATTAAATCTACAGTTGTTACCATTTGCCTTCTGAAAATTGATTCCCTCCCCTCCCTGTCCCCCGGCTTGACATGCTTATTGATTAAAAACTCTGCGCTGGCCTAAGCCAGCATATATTTGTTAGTGGCTGTGTGCTTCCCATGCGAGTTCGGACAGGCTTTCGACCGTGGAAGACAACTCCACTCCTAAGCTATTGGAAATGGTGAGGTTCCTTAGCAGTTGTTTTAAACTATATGATGACACATCTTTGAACTCCATTGTACGAAGGAAAAATACCTTCTGACTGTAGAGAGATTTCCTGTTTATGTGTGTGTTTGCTGGAATTAAACCTTCCCCTGTGTGTTGGCTGAGTTTTGTAATCCAAAATGGCAACATGGCAAGTCACCTCCAGAATTCATTTTTTGGACAGGATACAGGTCTTTTATTTTCAAAATAGCATGTCTCTGGAGTTGATGATGAAGCATAGGGGCCTCTCAGTTGCACTTCTACAAGCAAACTCAGTTAATTGAGGTGTCACAGTTAGAAAGGCAGCTAGATTTAGGCAATAAGTAATTAACTTTCATTGACAACTATATACAATGTGAGTTGTTCGCTTCCCACACAAGAAGGTTTTGGCTTCAGGCAGATGTTCTTTCAGCATAAGGATATGGAATTTGCCAAATGTATAATTTATTTTATAAAATGGCCAGAATCATAGCTTTGGTTGTGACTGAAGAGGGTCTCATAAAATCCTCTGATTCTCTTTATAGAGCGAAGAGGCAGGAGCCCAACTGCAGGAGGATTGCCTGCAGTAAGACATGGGCAGGTGACCAGAAAACAAAGCGTTCGTAATACTCCTGCCTCTTGCTGTCTGGGGTGCCTGGGTCTGGGACCTTGTGGTGTGCCTCTGCACCCTATGTGCCGGAGCTGAACCCCCTCAGAGGGGAGAGGTTTTGTTGCAAGGCTCACAAAGGCACTTTGCCTGTAGCAGTCACAAGGTTGGACCACCCTGAACTTGGGCAGTGAAGTTATAGTTATTTATTAAATACAGTGTTCAGGTTTCTGGTTTGCTTCAAGTGATGCTCATTTTAAACAACTGTCTGGGACTGGGAGGAACCTGGACTAATGCGCTGATTACGCCGAGCACTCGTTAGGGCTGAGAGCCACATGGCCCTGGTGCGAGATGTCTGCCCCCCAGCCCCAGCTGTGCCGGCTGCTGCCCCTGCCCACATCTGGCAGAACATTGCCCTCAGCTGAATTCCAGCCCCTCTGTCACCCACCGCAATGGCTCGGACCTACAACACACGCAACTTTCTTTTTACCCTTCCTTTTGTGGCTGTGCTGCTTGCCTGGTAGGAACTGTGAGTGAGACCGGCCTCGTGGTCGTCCCTGGGAGTTTGCCGCTGACTCTTCACTGACACTGGCTTTTGCGCTGCCTTTGTGTGTGTTTGCACAGTATTTGCAAAATTGATTCCCTCTCTGTCATCTTAAATGGAAGATTTGAGGTATCTTTTTCCTCATTAAATTTTTCTCATTAATATTTCTACAGATTGATAATTCCTGCAGGAACTATTTATTTTTGTCTAAATTTTGCGGAAACAGAAATCATTTCTGAACATGTCTAATGAAGAGATGAAAACAGTTACCAGCTACAGTCAGAATTCCAAACTTACTCATTTTAGGAGATAGTATTTATTTTGTTTCTTTGTTGTTTTAGTTTGTTTGAGCTGGACGCTGAACCTCACCTTTCATTTACATTGTTTTTTTCCATGTTAAAAGTGTTCTAGCTAGCACAGCTTCAAGCTTGGTAGAGGTCTGTTGTGCCATGTGAATGCCTAGAGACATAGATGGTTTTTTATTGTTTTGTCTTTAGCTTTACCGTGAATAAGCGTGCTTTTTGGATTGGTTGGCTCAAACTAAATCACCAGAATTTCAGGACCATTAGAGATATTTAAGACACAGAGGTTTGCATCTCCCCAGCTCACACCCACTCCATGGATTATCCTACGAGGATGAAGGTAGCAGGTTTCCAAGTAACTCCAGCCTTTGAGAAAATTCCCAAATCTGTGGGTTGTCCCAAATGCATGACTAGAAAATAATGTGCTTTGCTCTGTAAAACTGAAATAACTTCACAGTTTTCATCTGTCTTCAGATGTATGCGGGGGTAACTGAAGTGTGGGTTTCTCTCTATCTTTAAGACTGTTATAGAGCCAAAATTGTGTTAGGATTTCTGTTATGGGAATTATATATCCTTTTATCTGTTATTATATATCACCATGTCTGTTATGGGTATTATTATATAATTTTCATGTGTCTTCATGACATGGTTCTTATCAAAAAATACCAGATTCTATTGGTTAGGTCTGAAAAAGCAGGATAAAGCAGAGAGAGGCGGCTTTACTGAAGAGAATGAAAGGTGTTGGTAGTTGAATTAATGTCAGAAGTTGATTAATTCCTCTTTCCTAATGTCATTGAAAATGTTAAATGAATTACTGGAGTTATATTCAGTTTTCCTGTCTACTTATAGAAAGTGGGTACTAATTTTAAATGTTATATATTACTGTCCTGCAAAACCTTTGCTTAAACTCTTTAGGTTTATTGCTTTTGCTCTTTGGATTAGAGGCCAATATTTTTTCCTGGGGAAAAATGTTTCTTGTTAATACTTGGTATTTGATATCATTCTTACAAGTGCCTAAAGCTGCATTAAAAAAAATACAATCAAATACAAATGCTTTTAAAAGTAAGTAGAATGCAAACAGCATTGGACTCCAGTAAAGCAGTGAGCCAATGTGAAGCTCACTATGTGATTAAGCACTTCTGCATCAGAGAATATAATCCAAATTTCACCCTGAAAAATGTGTTTAACATCCATTCAAATCAGTGGAAAATGGTGTGTGTGTTGGAGGATGTAGTTTAGCCCACAGTAGCTGATCTAAAACTTTATCTTAACTGTTGTTTCACACTTCTGATGAAGGAAAACTCTGACATCCACTGTGCTGTTTGTTGCCTTCCCATACGTGTTCAAGGATGCCGTGCTGCATGATAACGAGTGTGATATTTGTCTGTGTTTGCAGCACCCCCAAATGGGGGTGTTCCCCAGCCGGGATGTAGCTGCCTTTCGTTAAACTCAGGGTGTCTGGATAGAAGTAAAATCCCATCACCTTCAGTGGAAACTGTGCAAGTGCTGAGAACAGGTAGAGGACCCACACTTGTGCTGTGGCTTTATTTCTATGCTTTGCTTTGTTTTCTCCATTTCCTAGTATTTAGTGTTTATTAAGTATCCTGTAGTCAGAATCTGAAATTCCCAAATGTCTGTTTTTCCTGGTGTTGCAAATACTGGCCTTCCACATGAAACACCAGAGAACAGGGCACAGTGTCAGCATTTCACTGTGTCCTTTTGCCTTCTCCGAGGACTAGGTCTGGGGATGTCCTCTCCTGTGAAGTTCTTTAGATCCTGCCAGGTCTCCACCTTGCCGCGTCAGTCAGATTTCCGCAATGGGAAAAGCCTGTTGAATCTACCCAACATGGGAACCTTACTATAAGTTTTTGAACTATCCTATGAAATTTAACATCGATTCTGTTCATGCTTTGGAACTGCAGCATGCTAAAATCTCATCACATTTTATCTTCCATTAAATCCCACAGAATTCAGTTGCTCTAATTTGTATCAAATTCCATTGGACTTTTGTCCTTATTACCCCACCTTATGTATACAGAAGAGACGGATTCAAGGCTTGTCCATTTGTGAGAGAGGGATGATTCCCTCCTCTCCTGGTTATATTCAGAAAGACCTGACCAGCAGGAGTTATCTTTTTTTTTTTCCTGGATAACTATGGCAGGCTATACGAGAGCTCTGACTGTAGAGCATACAAACACAGCTTGGGAGAGATGAGAGCCAGCAGGGAGGTAGGTGAAGTCAGCACAGCGTTCCTGCAATCACAAAGATTGTTAATGACCACCTGATTGCAGAACTGAATCCCATGTTTTTCCTGAGAGGCTAAAAAAGGGAAAACACCATGCATGGTCATTATCAGTCAGAAGGACTGTTTGCCAGTTCTCTGGAGTTTTCTTTCCTTCTGAAAACACATTTACAAAAATAAGTATGTGTTTGTTCTTCTTCAGATGTAAGCTGCCATGATAAAATCAGCTGGGGGAGAGCTCAGAGACATCTTTGCTGCTTCCTGAAAATTGCTGCGTGGTTTTTTTGTTGTTTGTTTTCAAATTGAGAGGTTTTCATACAACATGCTTTGAAAGAACTCCTTTTATGCAAATAATACCACACTTCTCTCGTAAACTAAACACAGGCTGGGCTAACCTCTGCCTGCAGATAAGCACACGTGGCTTCCAAAGTTCTCCTGACTGCAGCCGGAGGGCTTCCTGCTTATCTGAGGAGTGCCCGAAATCCCTGCAGGGCACAAAAATAAGGTAACAACCAGTGAATTGTTTTCACAGTACAAAAAGCCCTTCAGGAAGCAGCAAGGAGCAATAAGAGGCGGCTAAAGGATAAGGAAGCACCCCTTTTCCTTCTAGAAAAGGAAAATCTGGAGGCAGGTTATTTACCGAGACCTCCATTGCATGCTATTAATAGGGGTAAAAGCCTATCAGTCAAATATTTGACTAGGCATGGTTTATAGGGATTTCAAACACTTATGAAAAGAGAATGCTTGTGTCCATTAGCTAGTTACTTGGAAATGCAATGTAGGTTAATTCAGTCTTTCTTTAAAGAGTAATGATTATCTTCATTAACAATATATAAGATTTTTAAAGATTTACTCTTCTTCACCTATCAACCTTGTTAAGCCATGCATTCTGCATCTCAGTATTTCCCCTGTATCATCTATTGCTCATTTTAAATTAGGTAGTATTGAGATTCTGTCATGTCATCAGGTCTTCTGCCTTTCTGGCTGTTTTAAGCACCCTGTTTTCTAGTCCTTAGTCAGCTCAACTATCACAAGAATCGATGAGAATATTGTTTGCATAAAGACTGTGGAGTAAAGTCTTGGAAAAGGTGGTGGTAAAGGAGTGTACCTTATCCTGACAAACCTTAGGTCCAAGAGCAGGCTTTCGTGTTAAAGTCCAGGCATGTAAGGGTTTAGTTCTGTCCCATCATCACCCCCAACAGCTGTATCTCGTTCACATTGAAATTGCTCAAGTGAGTAATTATTAATTATGTGAGTAGTCCAGTTTTTTTAACTGAAGACAGCACACATGGTGCTAATAAGCAATGCAATATAATTTCAATCTTTTAAGTAAAAGAAGATGTTCTTGTTAAAGATAGCGACCTTTGTTCAGTGCCTGAAGTACTGAATTCAGTGGTATCAGCTACTTAACAAAGCCTCATGCTCTGGAGTAATTGTTGCAATATAAAGTCCTAAATTAAAAACATACATTAAGTGACACTTCAGATTTTACCACTGCCATATTATTTTCGTTTTGGATAAACAGACCAAGCTTAAATGTATGGGTAAGATCCAGGGAGGCTACTTTGGCATCTGAAGTGGGGTTTAGAGTGAGTTCAGGGCATAAGTCCAAGAAAGGGATCCAGAAAGCTAACACTCGCTGGCCACAAAGCTCTCAGGTGCTTAGATTAACTGGTGTCTGCGTTTTGTGCTGAACATTCCCTGGATCTCACCTGAGCTTCAGCTCTGCAGGAGCAGAAATCACGGGGAGCAGTAAGGGGCCCTCGGTCCTGGCTGGGTTACAGCTTCCAGCGAACCTCCGTTGCAGTCCCCAGCCGAGGTGCAGCCGGGCACCACAGACGGGTCCTGCTGCTGGCAGGAGCCTCCGCTCCCGCGCTCCATCCCTGCTCGTCCTCCTGGCCTGGCTGGCTCCAAAGTGTGGGGGTGGCTTTGCCGAGGAGGATTCACATCCATGACTTCCACTGCCTGCATCTTCCCACCAGGAAGGGAGGAGAGCGAGGAATGGCCGTGGGGTGGGATGCTGGATCTCTCACGGCAGAAGGGCAGGGGAGGGCGGGTGGCAGAGGAGGGCAGAGCCAAGCCTTCGTCCCAGCTTCAGACCTTTGGCCAACCTGTTCCTGCAGGGATGAAGACCATGGTTTTAAATCAGCCCCTTTATGGCAGGCACCATCCTACAGCTCAGCCTTGCTGTGCTGTGCCTGTTGTAAACATCAGCGATAAGTCCTTCATATTTTGAAGGTGTTTCGAAAGAATGAGCTAATGTATCCTCGTGTCACCCCTATGAGAAAGGTAAATACTCTGGAGTTTGGAAACAGCCTCTTTGCTTATCTCACAAACTCCTTGAATCTGTCTCCAGATTTCCAAAGGAGACACTCCGGCTTCTGAACAAGTCCAAAACCTGGTACGAGGCCCTGTACAAACAAGAACCCCTGAGAGCAGTGGCTGCACAGTTAAGCTTTTCATGTCTCCCCGAAATGATGGAAAGGAACAGACTGAAAGAAAACAAATGAAGCTGAAAAATCTGTTAAAAAAAAGAAAAAAGACCCCATTCATATGAAAAAAACTCAGACTGCTCAACCATCTCTGAATACCTTCTTCAAACTATTGAGTTTTCAGCATCTTCTGAAGGTCATCACAATATTTCAGAATAAAAGCTGTGGCGGATGGACCCTCGCTGAGGGAGATCTGCCAATGGACAGGAGCTGAGGCTGCTCCAGACCAGCCACTCTACTGATGGCAGCTGTGACACTGTTGCCTCTGGTGAGAGCCAGGATGTCAGATAGGCTGGTCCCAGGCCATTTCGGGATTTATGGACACCAATACCGTAAAGTCCTTGGAAGCAGATCGTGAATCACGGGTTCACAGCAAGGCAGCAGTCATGCCAGTGAACCATCATTGACTCAGTTTCTAAACTGGGTGAAAGTAGGGCATCAGCTAAAGTGCATGGCAATAACATGAACCTGCAGTGACAAAAGCGAGGTCAGCATTGAAAAGAAAAGGTCACAACCTTCTAACCAAACACGGATGGGAAACTAATGCTGTCCTTGATGTTGCTCCCGTTTGACTATCAAAAAGCTGCTATGAAGCTAGGTAGACCATCAGGTTATTAACTTTGGTATCAGATAAAGGATGTGTTCTGCTAAGCTAAGGCATAAGTATAGACCTCATTACTTTCACCAGCTGGTTTATAGACCCAGCCAGTTCAGTTTTCTCTGTAGCCGTTCTAAGGGTCTGCACCACATTTTATTTTCACAGGGCAAAGACTACCAAGTTGGTTCTGTATAGAGGCAGTTTGTGTTTGGCAGGGCTGCTCAGATACAGCATTGCACAATCGTGGTTATACTGCTTGTGGAGACAGCTTGGGCATGGAGGGAGCGCAGTCTGCTTTGCAGCACTAGATATCATACGTGTGGAGAAATCACCGTGCCAGCCCCAGGGGCTGTGCCCGGCCAGGGTGGTTCCGCAGGCGCACAAGGCTCCTAGGTGCAAGGAGTGGGCTTGGAGGCAACCTAAAGGCCTCTGTGCAGGGCCAGCACAGGTCCACAAGCAGAGGTTTTCCCAGTTTCTCCTTCGCCTGGATAAGACAGCCCCCGGCTGTTTCCTTCCAGCCTGCGAGCGAGCTCTCCGGCTCCGGGGGCCCAGCTCACTCTTACAGATGTGCTGATCTCTCTGGGACCCCGCATGAAGTTTGACCGTGACATCTTGGCTTGACAGGCTATGTATCAAGCAAGACATCAGCAACATATTGGAAATCCTTGACCCTAGGTTTTGTCACTAATTTGCCTTGTGGCTCCTGGAAACAGATTGACTGAGAAGGGTGAAGTCATGGCACCCGGTGGCATGCTTTATGTGCGACCGCAGAGCAGAAAAGCCGCTGCCTGACACCATCCTGCCAGCTCTTTCAGAGAAAAGAACAGAGCCAGCACAATTTCTTTTGTTTGGTATCCTAGGTATTTGTACCACACCTTGGAATTCAGGGACTTGTTGGGTTTTAGTTGCTGTTATTATATTTACTATAACATCAAAAGGAAATGGAATAATTTGGTGTGCATATAGATGCTTTGGTACAGTTTTCATATAATATACTTCATCATCACTATCTTTTGATGTATAGAACTCATTGGGTTTTTTTAAAGAGATTAATGTTTGGCTATCAAGAGTTACTGTCTCAGGGACTCCTAAGAACCATTAGCACCAAATGACAATTAAACTGCAGGAAATGCCTTGCATCAAGATCATTCATAATTGCTGTTAGAACATTTAGATCAAATCTGTATGCTGTCTTGGTTACTCATGGCTATCTACCTTTTAATCTTTTTCATTTTATGACCCATACCATTCCTTTAATTATCACAGTATGGAAGGCTGTTAGCTTTACAAGACAGGAAAGGCTTCCAAAGTCTGTTCTGCATTTCAATACAAGAATTCAGGTAGATAGATGTTATAACCATAAAACATAAAGTAGAAAATCCAAGTAAGTGCTGAGGGTAGTTAAGAGATTGAACTGAACTGATTGCAGCCAGGTTTGCCAACTTGGCTCTTTACAAAAGGAGGAACTACATTCCAAGGAAATTACACTGTCCCTGTTCTGTACAGACAACCACAAAATGCTCGGACTCATGCAGAAAAGTCAGTCAACAGGATTGACTCAGAAATACAAGCAAGCTGCTTTCTTCTACTGTGAGGTGTTCTTGTTACACCAAAAAAGATTTGCATCTTCACCTGAGTTTGTATGACTTACTCAGTGAAGCAGGGCACATGTCTGTATTTATCTCAGCTGGCTAGAGTAAATAAAGGTCTTTGCTTTGCGTATGCAGTGAAAATATGTTAAGAGATTAATTAGTCTGTCCAAATTGGCAGTGAAATGCGAATATCTCCATATTCACTCACCTGAAACAAAAGACCAACCTTACCCTGTGTTATTGGTCATGACATGTACGATAACAAACAGAAGGTGTTATTCTACTCCACACACTCCTTTTCTGCTTGGACTGAACACTGGGACTGAACAAGATGTTCACATGTAAGCTGGCAGGCTGAATTATTTGCTGCAGATACCAAGCCCAAAGTCTGAACTAGGACGGGATTTATTTTGCTGCCAGTGTAGTGGTGAAGAGCCACAATAGCATCACAGGTATTTTCTTACTGAAGCTCCACAGTTGCTGACTTGCATTTCAGATGAATGGAGTGGATCAATAGTGTTGTGCTGTTCGAAGTTTGCTTTATATTTTCCTGGTCATGATAAACAATATAATAATTAAGAAAAAAATTCTCCCATCCGTATGCTTTTGGATGTGGAAAGCTGTCCTCCTGTATTTAAAGATCCAAATCCATCTGGAAATAGACGCATGACCAAACAGCGAAGGATCTACCTTAATGTGGGTGTTTCCTCCCTGTTTTTCTGTTATTCTTTGTATATTTTGAACTTCTTTTCTAGTTCCTGTTCTTTGTGGAATTGATTCCTCAGCCCTTAGAATGAGTATCACTTCCTCACATGAGAAATTTTCCTGAATCCCAACAAATGCTGTATACCACCTTTTAAATTAGTCTTTTTGAGCAATGTATAGCTCTTGATCTGCTCCGCTCATTCCCAGTATATCAGAGAGTGTTTGCTGTGGTTTGTTACGAAAGAACCTGTAGTGTCATTGTAGCCCATGACAACAAAAAATGATTAAATAAATCCAGTTGTGCTACAGACCCAAGACATGAGTTGGCTTTAGGATGTTAAGATCTGAAGCAAGTTTCAAAGAAAACACTCTGCACTTTATTGCACTTCAGAACAACTACAAATAAATAATGTTAAATAAGAATAACATTTTTTTCACTGCAAAGGATAGATTAGTGTTCTTGTGCTATTAATGCCTGTTAAAAATAAACCTGACAGACAACAAAATTGCTTCTCTTGGTAGCTATTGTGAATTACAATGGTGTATTGGACCCAGTAATGGACTATGTATATTAAAGAATATGTTTTATGCAGGGAGAATTTAGATTCTTTTTTTGGTTTTGAATATTGTAAGGAAAGGCTTACAGATCAGTTGAACATGCTAAGGAAAGCAGTTTCTTCCGACACAACACAACTGCACTGGCTGTGTAGAGGATTTAGTTTGGTAGATCCTCCAGTACTGGCCTAGGCTGTGCTCTGCCCACCAGCTGTTGACCATCAGCATGCACACACACCTCTTGGAGTGCCACAGAAACCTCCAGCACTGTTATGGGTGGATTTATCACCTAATCGCCGCTACTAAGTCCTGTGACTCTATGCACTAGGAAAATGCATCATATTAGTGTACGTACCATGCTGCAGGAAAGTTCTCTTCCCATCCTAGTCAGGATGAGTAACCTAAACTAGAGTTAAAGTCGTGTTGAAAATGAGAGAACATGATTTTTAATTCAGATTAGCATTTGAATTCAACTGGGATCATTTGTATGTTTGTGGCTGACTTACCCTCTCAAATTTCCTTGTTCTCTCTGTTATTTTACCTCGAGGTAGCTAATTCAGTTTAGCAGTTCTGACTTAAGAACATTTTTAATCTGTGGGCACAGGAAATAGGTTAACCTCAATAGGTGCTTTACATATAACCAATCTTGTCTACAGATGCAATCAGTTAATTGGAAAGTCCGATGAAGACACGTCCACTGTGGGCTTAGTCTGTTGAAGCTGATGCCAGTGCTGTGACAGATTTGCAACAACAGATTAAAGTTGGATGGATGGAGCTGTTATCATCTCCCGCTCTCATTTGCCCTGTCCTGTTCAATGATGCTGCTGTCTCCATGGCAGAGCATCTGATCCACAAGGAATCGGGTCCTGAACTGGCACAGGTTTTGATCCAGGATAGCAAAGCAAACTGAACTCTCAGAAGCAGCAATCACTATGGTTATCCTGTATAAATTTGCCACCACAAGTCTGTCAGAGCCCACAGTAACAACATGCACTATCCCACTAGAAAAAATATAAAACTCTATTATCAAATATTTAATTAAAGAGGGGGAAAGGCTGCCGTTTGCTGACAGTAGAGCTTTTGAAATATGAATTAACATGGCTCTGCTGTTACCTAACCTGAAATGACCTATATGAGGACTAAGTTACACCTGTATAAACATGTTCTACTTGGGATATGCAGGACCCTGTCATTTCCTTTTCTGTAATAAAGTAAGGAAAAATGAGATGCACCAAACAACCTATAAAACGCTTGCTTTTGTGTCAGCGTGTTGTCTTAGCTTGTGCAGATCCATGGAGTACTTTGTGATCAGAGTTAAACGGGACCCGAGTTGTTGAAATGAAGGCTAGGAAAAAAAGCACGACTGTGTTCTCTGGCTTCCTTGCATATGACAGCTTGAACATTATTCCACAATAAGGCCAGGCCTCACTTGTCAGAATGGTGGCAAACAGTGTGAAGAAGAGACATGGTGTTCAATGTTTACAAATGATCATCCAGGCCATACTTAGGGAGAATGAAACTTGTAGGAAAAAGATTGCCATTGGGAAGCCACTAATGGTACACAAACACTTGAGAGCAGCCCTGGTGGAAAGCATCAGCCATAGCACTTGAGGTTGCCAGGCTCATTAATATGACGCATCGTTACTAGCCACTTGCAACGGTTGACCAAAATCCATTTTCTCATCAGTTATACAAGCTGGTGTCTGCTGAGGGATGGAAAAATGAGCACATCATGACACAGGCTTTGAAAATATCCCTTACAAAAGAAATAATCCATCCACAGCTATTGCTTGCTGATAGTTATCACAGGCCAAAGCTTACACGTCTTCTGTAGACACATGAAAGACACACTGACACACAAGTCACGGGAAGGTCACTAAAGAATGAACAGCATCCATCAGTCAAACCAAGTAGAGAAACAAAGGGATTACTTGTTTTCCTTTTGCAACTGATATGCAGCAACTAGTTCTTTGACCTGTATTCAGAAAGTATATCTATAGCCCAAGTATTTTGGTTCTAATTCAGCAAAACTCTAAGTGCTTAAGTTCAACTGAAATTGCACTTGAGTATGTGCTAGGGAGAACTGGGACTCTTGGAGCTTTGAAGAGAGGGGGGACTGAAATTCTAATTCACCAGAGCTTTCCTGCTTCTTCAGGACGCATTCAAGTAAAGTGTGTTTGCAGTGGCTGGGTCTGGAGGTTACAGAAAAGCAACTCTGTGCTGCAGAATAGCAGAAAGGAATAGGGAAAGACCCTGGGTCAAATATAGATAAAAAGAGGCACCAAACATCAGGGAAGTCTCACTGAGGAACAGTGGAGTGTAAATGATGTGAGGACTGGGAAAAAACAAGAGCCTGAAAAAAAGGAGTTGCCCGCTGTACTCTTGCCATAACTCCTGTGCCCTCCCCAAGCTATAAATGTCTCACAGTAGAGCACGTGTCTTCTGATTTCAGGCACCTTGAGGAGAGATACACAGTGTGCTGGAGACATGTATTGTGGGGAACCATCTCCCCTAGACCTGCCCATAAATCTGAGCCTGAGCTTCCCGTAGGTGGGGATCAGCAGATTTCTGTGTGGGAGGATGCTTGAAAACCCTCAAAAAGCATGCAAAGAAAAACGCAATGATGGAGCTCAGATATGGGAGCAAAGATGACTTGGTTTTCATTTATTACTCATATTTTCCTTCCTGTAGTAGTGAAATACAGTACCTATTATTCCTGGCATCCTTTGCATTACACTGAATCCCTCCCTTGCTCTTGCTGTTAAGCTCTTTTCTTCAGATCCCTCTGAGGAGGAATTTTCTGTCTCCAGAGCACGACTCAAACCCGTGCTGTTTCACCAGCTGCATGTAGGCAAAGCAGCCTCTCTGAGGACACTGGCCTCGTATCCCAAGATGTGGTTTGAGGGAAAGAATAAGTCAGATAGTATTTATGGCTCTAAATCCCTCTGCAGTGCACACTGGGGATCTCTTTTTTCAGGCACTGGAAGAACGAGGAGGATTGTAGAGTGAAGACCGAGAGGCATACCGGGCGGGAAAGCTATTTGGGAATGTATTAAAACAAAAATATAGCAAAGAATAAATATACTGCAACAAAGCAGGTGCCTGTCAAGTAACCTGGCAACTTTTTTCCTGTGTTGGTGGTCAATCAGCCTCATCCTCACCTATCTGCTGTCCCACCTGTTGTTCTCTCCCCCCTGCACGGCCACCTCTGTGACGTGGTTCACACCGGTTGCAGTAAGCAACGTACCGGCCCCTGCGTTGTGTCAGAAATAGAGCACTTTTGGAATTTTCTGCCTAATCTAGTTATTTGTCAGAACATGTTGACTCGTCAGAAGTGAATCTGCAGGAATGTGTCAGTTTGAGCAGTTTCTTGGGTGGAAGTGCTGGCTGGAAGGAGGCAGGCGGGCGGACCAGGCTCCCGCCTTTGCTGCCGGGACCTTTGCTCGGCACTGGCGAGGCAGGGAGGTGAACACGGTTGTTCTTGGATCGGGTGTGACTTATGGGTGTTTCACACAAACTTTGAAAGCTCTTGGTTTTATCCCAGCACAGAGCAGGAAAAATCCTGTAACAGCAAGAAGTTTCAGAGGATGAGAAAAGAGTTTCCTGCCCTGTACAATACAGAAGTCGGCCCTCTGTGTACTGGGGCTATTTTTTAATTATAGCAGCATTCCTGTTCTTCTTTATTTTCCTTTTCTTTTAAGCTTAAAACCATGTTTGATTTGTTTCCCGGAGTCTGTTATCACTAATTAATATCAGAAAATGTTGATGATTTGAAAGAAGATCTTAATTTCTCAATACCAGAAGTGTGACTTGTTCTTACCAGCTAATACTTGCAAATCACCTGTGTTCTGGTTTTTATCCCCAGTTCTCCATCATGATTCTTATCAGATAACAGGGAGGAAGAATAATTCTTTGTTTCCAAGACCTATTATTTTGAGTAATTAATGAGGTAAGCCACAGGAAGAGTTCAGTGGATGCTGAAGTGAAGTGTCACAAGGAATGCAGGAGAATTGTTGATGGATTGCTTTAACCAGTCTAGTGAAAACTCTGAATCTATACGCAGCTGAAACGGTTCTGGTCTATAGTAATATTTCCACTTTGCTTAAAGTCTTAATGAAATACAAAGTCAGTACAGAGTTCTTGGTTCCTATTATTAGTTGGTAATTTTCAAGGTTGTCATTTAAAACCCTTTCAGTGGTCATAAGCATGTCTCTATTAGCAACAATTGCTTAACTATAGACAAACTATAAGTGTTTTCCCAAAGTAGTGATCATATTTCTGTTAGAATGCATAATTGTTTTCTCCATGAAAAAGCTAAATTTGTCTTAACAACTGTGTCATGGCATTAGCAGAAGATGTCTGGTGTGACAGGGCATAGCGTGGACGCTGCACCGAAACGCTCATAACCACAGTTCCTTTAACTGATCTTCTGAGGGGGTGAAATATCACACTAGTCATCTGCCTCTGGTTTCTCAAGCCACATCAAACAATTGTGTGGAGAAGTAAAAAAAAAAGAAAAGTGCTAGGTTTTTTGGTTTCATCAGTTAATGGCTGGTATCACTTGATACCCTTTGTTTGCAGTGCAGTGATACGCCTCGATCTTGTAAAGGTTCGCCAGAGTGACTTACTGCTGCGGTGCAGGGCCTGAAATAAAACTTGCACGTGCCAGGCACCACATGATGCATAAAATATTCTAACAATACATTATAAAACCTTGTCAGCACTTGGGAAAATGACTATTCCAAGAAGTACAGCTGGCTGAAAAAACCCATTCTTTTTCCAAAAGGAGCCCTTATGAAAGACAGTGATTCGGGGAGCTGGAGGGGAGGGAGAGAGAGGGGTTTCTTCCTTTGGTCTGGTGGAGAAAAGTCTCTTCCTTGGTTAATCAAAAATGTCAATGGAGTAAAAGAGAAGCCAACTTCCAGCTCAGATCTTCACATTATTTCATGTCTTTCCTATTTCTCATTTTTGGGCAGCTGTGTGAAGAACCAGCTCAGCCCCTTGAGGAACTTGCCAAATATTTTCTATCCACACACTGAAGTGCTACAGCTGCTTTGTGTGCAGTTGTGTCCTGAGTGTGCTGAGCAGGTTTGCTTTCGGGTACCGGGGCACCATCCTGTTCTGAACTGTGTCAGTCAGCTAGTTTAATGCCAGTGCGGAAGGAGTCATCTCCCTTCTGCTGCTGTACAACACACCGAGGGGTCTTGCAAAATTCATCATACAAAAATCCTTCTGTGAATTGTTCTGAAAGCAGTGACATGGGTACCCACAAAGAACAGTAATTGTAGCCGTTTCCAGCACAAGACTATTCATGACACTAAGCGAGATTATGACACATCTTAAGCTGAAATAGTTCCTCTAATACATGCAGCCTAGAAACAGTTTTCTGTTGACGGATAAACTGATGTTTATGAAATATAACCACTCTTTCCTTTAAATATATTTTGACAGATTAAATCTCTGACAATGAAGCCTTTTACTGCATATCCCTCTGGGTTTATTGTGTTCCTGTTTGCCTTGCTGCAGAGGAGCCATGGACAATGCAAAGAAGCAGCTAAAAAATCAGAGATGAATTTGAGTGTAAAGTATGATCTTCCTAACTTCATTGCAGAAACACCAATTCAGAATGTAGTTTTATACAAGCATCATGTTTATATTGGAGCAGTCAACAAGATTTATGTACTAAATGAAACTCTCCAGAACATTTCTGTGTACAAGACTGGGCCCGTTTTGGAGAACCCTGACTGCACGCCATGCCAAGACTGCAAAGATAAAGCCAATTTATCCAACAGTGTGTGGAGGGATAATGTCAACATGGCACTGCTCTTGGAAACTTATTATGATGATCAGCTCATCAGCTGTGGTAGCGTGTCCGGAGGCATCTGCCACCGTCACATCATTCACCCTGACAACCCTGCTGACATTGAAAGCGAGGTGCACTGCATGTATTCCCCCCGGCTGGACGGAGAAGCAGATAATTGTCCTGACTGTGTTGTAAGCACCTTAGGAACCAAAGTTTTGGTGACTGAAAAGGACAGGTTTGTCAACTTCTTTGTTGGAAACACTGTGACATCTACATTTCAGCCTCCACATGTGCTGCATTCAATATCAGTTAGGAGGTTAAAAGAAACACAGGATGGGTTTGAGTTTCTCACAGATCAGTCGTATATAGATGTCCTCCCTCAGTTCCGTGACTCGTATCCCATTAGGTATGTCCATGCCTTTGAAAATGATCACTTTGTCTATTTTCTGACTGTCCAGAGAGAATCTCTTGACTCCCAGGCTTTTCACACTAGAATTATCCGCTTCTGCACTTTAGACTCAGAGATGCGTTCTTACATGGAAATGCCTCTTGAGTGTATTTTTACTGAAAAGCGGAGGAAGAGATCCATCCGAAAGGAGGTATTCAACATTTTGCAAGCTGCCTGTGTAAGCAAGCCGGGTGCAACTCTAGCCCATGAAATGGGTGTTGGTTTGAACGACGATATTCTCTACGGCATTTTTGCACAAAGCAAACCAGACTCTTCCGAACCAACCAACAGGTCTGCTGTCTGTGCCGTCTCTGTGCGAACCATTAACGAGTTCTTCAACAAGATTGTTGACAAGCAGAACATGAAATGTCTCCAGCACTTTTATGGGAAAGAGAGCAAATACTGCTTGAACACAGTAAGTGACAATTAATTTATTACGTTTTGAGACTCTCATACTCTCTTTACCTACTCCATTGCCAGGTAGCTGTCCCCTCAGTTTCACTTAC
Source organism: Syrrhaptes paradoxus (assembly GCA_013400615.1). Lineage (NCBI taxonomy): Eukaryota > Metazoa > Chordata > Aves > Pterocliformes > Pteroclidae > Syrrhaptes > Syrrhaptes paradoxus. Next base: position 71,104 of record VZTO01018772.1, on the reverse strand, counting down.
AAAATGTAAGTCCCTGACCAATTCAGATTATTTATCATTGCTGATGATTCATCTCGATAAGGATTAGTTCCTGTAAATTGACTATGAAAATCACTGAGGTCCTTATGGTGCTAAGAAAGTATTAGTGGAACTGGGGAAAAAAATCCTTTTCTTTTTTGTTTGTGTAATTATTTTTTTTGTGTTCTTGAGAGACTGTGATGCAGATAAATGGAACATTTAGGCAGTTATTTCTTTTGATATCTCAAAAAAGTATTCATTAACATTTGTACCCATGTGCACTGAGGACTCCCTGAAAATATCACTCATATTTTAAACTCTGTTAATGCTGAATCACTGCCCTCTTCAGAAAAAAATGTAAGAGCTGGTTTGGAACATGCCATGAAGACCCAGATTGTAATACAGTTACTCATGCTCGGTACATCAACGGTCCCACTGAAATTAGCTTTGGTAATGAAAGAAGTGTCTATGAAAAGTGTGTCTGAATGAGGATGCTGGCAGTCTCGGATGGGAGGGTTGCCTCTCTGTACACCGTGTGTTCAGGTGGTTGCTGCTCTCCAACCACAAAAAGCTCACAGGTTATTTCTTCCCTTCTGGTCTGCGTCTGCGCCAGTGTCAGCTCTTGTAAAGGAAATACAGAATCCAGGAATTCGGTACTTCTGACATTTATTTTGAAACATAGAATGTTACAGGCTTGAATTGTACCTGCTTACGCAACAGAGCCTTAAATGTCCTCTCTGGGAAGCTTTTTTTCCTCAAATACAAGAAAAATGGGTCTCAGAGGTGTCACACTGTCCTCTACCAGAGGGCAGGGCCAGAGCTGTTGCGGTGGGGCTCTGCTCAGCCTCGCGAGACAGAGTAAGGCTGGGGTCAGGACAGAGCAACAGCTCCACCGGCTTTTGGGGCTGGATGGGATCCATCATGACCCACTGTTGGGATGGCTCCTGGTAAGAGTGGGAACCACAGGCCTTCATCACCCCGATACCAGCAGAGTCCTCCTCAGCCCAGCTGCACAGCACAGGGCATGGGGATGGGGCGGTGGCACATGCTCTGGTTGGAGTGGGAGCCTCTTGCGTGAAAGAGAAGGGCTGTCCCTCACGGACAGGGCTGAGATGGGGGGACCTGGGCAGAAGCGTCCGTTACAGAGCTGCTGTGGCCTCTCCCCAGGAGCGGGAATGTGCTCAGAGGTGGGGTCCGACCCAGTCTGAGCATCATCACAACAGCCTTGGCGTTCGGGGACACCTGCTCGTCGCAGGCTCCTGGTGTTCGAAACATGTAGGTATTGCCAGCGGATGCTGGCTGACACAGCAGCCACAGAGGACATAGCATTTTATTCCCTTTTTTTGTGGGAAAGGCAGTCTTCAGGAACTAAAAGGAAGTTAGCAAACATTCATCACAGTAACATCTTATCTTTCTTCACTGTGTTATTGTTGTCCTAATTTTTCATTTCAGGTCTTAATATCCTTTTTTTTTCATTTTTTCAGTTCATTTTCAACAATGAACATTATTCTTCTCTGAAAATACTTTTTTTCCATATTCCTGGGGCATTTTATTTGTGAGCGACTGTCTTTAAAGCTCATGGCCTTTAACTTATCTCATTCTGTTCTTGCCTATACATCTGTTTCATAAGGTAATCTTTTCATAGCAAAGTACACTATTAAAATATTGACAGAATAATTTGCCACTTTTCACATGCTGGGAAGTACTTTCCTGTTTCAAAGGCTTTTCCAAAGTCTGCTGCTGCTTTGCATATCAGAACTGAATGTCTTATACTGCAGACGGTTTATTATAGTTGCCCATTTTCAATAAATGTCATCAGAACTCTGATTTCTGTTACATTAAATTGATAAAGGGAAAAATGTTCCTGTGATTTCTTGTGGTTCCTTTAAATGGCATACAGGCAGTCAGAAATTCCTGTCCTGATTGTTCGCTTAGCTCTGAAATATCAGGACTGTCAAGCTTTGCCATTCCATTTTGTTTGCTTTATTCCAGAGGACTCATTAAAGCTCCCGTGAAAAGTGTCCCTTGATTTTTTTCAAGTCTCAGTTGGTCAGGAAGATTGGCAAGAATTTTCAGGCATCCTTTATACACTTGTTTTTCTCAGGTGTGTAAAATAGACCTGCAAGGTTGGAAGGTGAAGGAAGGGAAGGAGCAGAAGAAGGAAAGCCCATTATATCTCATGCTTATGCTTGTGTAAGGAATGTCAACTCTGGTCTTCCTTGATTTTGCTGGAGATGAAATAATAATAATAAAAAATCCCCAAACCCCCCAACTCTTCTTAAGCCCTTTTTTGTACATTATAAAAACACTCATGTGGGCATAACCGATTTTTTCCCCTTTCTAAGTCACCTTCAGCTTAAAAGAAAGCTTTTATAAACTGTGAGGGTTTGTCACAGTTTATTTTGGCAAAATTCAAAACTTGCTTTTTGTAATGTAGCCAGGATGATCTTTCTCTTTGATGTTGAAAGAATGAAACCACAGACCACTGATGCAAGTGAAAGGCACTGACCACTGTGAGATTAAGTCATAGGACAGTGAAAACAGTACAGCAGTGAATATGGTATACCACTAACTTCAACATTAAAAAGAAAAATGACCCTTTAGCAATGTTTGCAAGGGAGTGCTATCTGATAATTTACAGTTAGAGTCTGATTGATGAAGGCCATTTCATGCTATCAAAAAAAGTCCCACAAGACAATTGTATGTAATTTTGTTGGACTTTGGGTAGTCCATCTTTTTAAGTGGCTGTCCCTCAGGACTGTTCAGTCTGAGGCTGCTAAAGGTAGAATTAGGCCAAAATAAACCAGAATAAAACATCCAAAACACTTCCTCAGCCCATTCTTCTCAGTGTTTAAGCATTCAAATAAAAATGCTTCAACTGATCTTGACGTGGTTGACAAAATTTGTTATTTTTTAGCCTTGTTTCCTAAAGGAATGAAGTTTATGTGGCCATGCTGTTGTATGCCTGTCTTTCTGTTAGTTGTCCTGACAACCTCAACAGTAAGAAATCTTAAAGATGTGAATCCAGAGACAGATCCAATATACGCTCAGGCTGTGGAAACTGATGAATGTAAAGAGACCCTTTATGAACGTGAGAAGGACTCACAGGGACCAAAGCAGGTGTTGCCCACCCATGGAAAAAGTCTCTGTCAGAGCTTAGTTGGATGGCAAAGTCAACCGACCACACGATACAAATCCAGATACAACTGTGCTTCACTTTATTCCAGTGCTCGCAGAAAAGTTTATAAAAACAAAATATTTCCAGTTGTGTTTGAGTGAAACACATAATAAGCCAAAGCCTGGACTCACTGAAGTCAGAGTTAGGAAAAGTTAATCCAGCCGTGCATCTGATTGATATCAGATGTACCTCAGCAGAGCTGTGACCAGTTAGCTATTCCTAATAATTTCCCTCAGTGAAGAGCTGGCTGTCACTTGAATGGCAGCAGGGAGGAAACAGAACTGGCTTTGAATTAAAAGAAAAATTTGGAGTCGTAGTAAAGAGGTTTTATTGCCCAAGTCAGGACAAGGATATCTGAAAGGTAGCTGCTGTGGAGAGTTTGGAATCACTGTTCAGGAATCTCCTCACCCACAATGAAAAGAAAACTGGATGTAGGCTTTTGGCAGAGTTTATTTTATCACAGTTAATCACTACTAGCCCTGGTGTAGCCCTCCTCAAAGCAGAGGAATACTTGGATGAGGAGACAAATGCTGCTGTTTTTTTGCAGAGTGATCCAGTAGTATGCACCTCTGTCATGGATTAAATGTAATTCTCCAAGTGAGGAAGATAGGTTGGGTTTAGGCTTGACAATCTCAACTATACGTTTCAGTTGTCATTAGTTAGACCATGATCTTATAGGCTTTGTTTAGCCTCTCTGCATCTCTTATGTGCTAAAAAAATTGTGAGCCCAGTTCTCTGATACGCAGCTTCACTCACTTTTGACTTCCATGGAAAAGCACCTCTGAAAATGAAATCCAAATTCATCCCAGTAAAGATACTGTGGCTTTGTTTCTTCTACATGGAAGTTCGGGTGACAGCCTAAAGTACTCCATTGACTTTACAGGAAAAGAGGAACCACAGTCGGGCTTTTGCCACTGTGCTCCCAACAAGTGTCCTAAAGCAAGACAGACTGGTTGCCACTCCTGTCAAATGAAAGGCACAAAACAGTTGGGATAACATGAAATGAAAACAGAAGATCACCAAAACAAAAGATAAAGTGACAGTAAAATAAACACATGGTGATGCTTCTTTATTACCGTTGCACACATGATAGATGAGTAAAATTGCGTTATGCTTATATTGTAATGGAAGAAAATAATTGCTGCTTTCTATCAGGAAACCGCAAAGGCACTTATTGATTGTCATCCTAAGGGTATGTCTAGGAATATTTAATAAAATGAACAGAGACAAATAACTCTTTTGGGGTCCTGTAACCGTAATATCCCACACCATTTGGCTTAAAAAAATTTGGCAGGTTTAAAAATAACACCACATCACTCTGATTAGGAAGGGCTGATGTGGCTTATTTAGATAATCTCACAGCATGGAGGAAATATTTTTTATATTGCCAGTAGAATGTGCCTGAATATTTTCCCTAAAAGTCAGGCTTCAGAATCAGTCAGATTGGTTGTCATTTATTCCTCTGGAAGTGCAATATCAAATGGCATACAGCACTCTGCCTGGGCACAAAGCCTGCTCCCATCCGTGCAGATTTTGTGCGACATTCTCTATGGGTTCTGACGTCTCAGAAGAATAAATGAAGAAGGACCGAGTGATGGGCGACGTGCACTGACACCCTTTAAGTTCAACCATGGCGGTAAGATGACAGGCTGCATCCACGTTCCTGTTCAGTCGTCCCTGCCCGTCTGCGGAAAGCCCAGGAGGCACTCCGAGGGTCCCCGCTGTGCCCTGTACGGTGGAGGGCAGGGCAGGGTGTGCTCCCCACCCAGCTCCCCTCCACCATGAGGTGCGTGGCCATCTGCTCACCTGGCCGTGCAAGGCCTGAGACCTGGCTGGGGCAGGCAGCATGGCCTAAGGGATTGCAGGAAGAATCTGAACCCCAGTTCAGCTGCATGTGAGGGACCATGGGTACGGGTACGGGTACGGACAGAGGTGTGGGGGTACGGTGTGAGCATAGGTGTGGGTATGGTCATCTGCTGCTGGGCCAGAAAGGACGGTTCTGCCCCTGGGACTGGCCATGTAGACACCGTCACAGGAGAGTTCCCAAGAAAAAGGCAAGGCAAGGAAAAAGGCAGGTCAGGGAGTTTCTGTGTGAACTGCCACACCGCCCTGAGTGGTGGATATCTTCCAGACTCCTCTGAGCCCCAGGAGCTGCAGAGTCTGGGATCTGACCTCTTAGTCCCCGAGTGCTGCAGAACCACAGTGTCCTTCTGAGGGCCTGTTGGAGGCCTGTCTCTGCCTCCCAGTGCTGCTGCTTGGTGTTCTGTCATCTTCTCGATGAAAGCTGGATTCCTCTGTGAAAAAGTGGTATCTGTTAAACTGCCATCTTCTGCAAAGGGCACTGCTCTATCAGCCAGAGTTACTAATAATGTTCCATTTCCAGACTTTTTAATCAAATTGTTCCACTGAAGACAGGGTTCCCTATTGGTTATTAGTGTGGAAGAGTGACTCTGCTGCTTTTCTCTGGAATTGCAGAGAAATAATTTCAGGCAGAAAGTAATTTTTTTTTTTACATGGATATCTAGTTTCTCTGCTCATGTGTTTTTTATGTCTCAGTTTCAGAAGTCCCTTAAATAACACTAAAGACTAGAACTGGACACAGAATAATTTTAATACCCTATGTAACTTTGCAAACTTGAAAACCTTTACAGTGTAAATGTGGACTAGCAGGTATGTAGCATTAAGGACACTAACTAGAGATGTGTAATATTCAGATCTCAGCCTCTTTTCCTGCGTTCAGGCCAAACTCTAAGGCTCCTTTGCCCCAGATTGAGTTCCTGTGTAGTCTGCTGATGGCTATTCTGCAATGGGACCACGTCAGCCCCTCCTGAAAGATCTACTTGGAGTTCTTTATAAACAGTTCCATGTTCCAGAGAAAAATAAGCTGATTCTGCAGTGCACTGCATGCAATTCTAAGTCCTGGATTCATCCCACCTGGCTTTGGTAGGTAGTTGAGACATCTAAGTAAGCAATGAATTTTCCTCTGGTTCTGCTGCCAAACGATAGAGACACATAAATCCTGACAAAGCAGACATCTGCCTTTCAGCTCACTCAGCACCAGCCTTACCTCAGCAGTTTCTCTACTTACTCTACTTGATCTGACTCAGGACCACGTACTGCTGTCATTACTGCTCACTAAAGCAACAGTGGGTAATTATTATCCAGGAGACTGTTGTGTCACTTGGACTTTCTAGGTGGCATGTGGGTTTCTGATCTCAGACAGCTTTTGCATCAGAATGGAATTACTCCTCATTTCCATACGTACAAGTAAAACCAGAGTCAAATCCCACAGTAAATAAAAAAAAAATACTGCTGAGGAAGAAGATCCATGACATAAATGATTCAGAAAGCAAGTGTAGGTCAAAAAGAAATATTACCTGCACTGTCTGTGGAGTGGGTGAGAACAATGAAATGTTAGAGGAGGAATCTTGAGGGAAATTATAACAAGAGCTTCATTTTCTTAAGGCACATGTTACCCTGCTTTTATACACAGTTTATGGAAATTAGGGCAAATTGCATTATTTTCTCCTCCTTTCTGGACTCCTTCCTATCCCACACATTTTTTGCACCACTGTTTTGGCTAGACATGCAGTTGTTGTGCAATGTTATCTTGGAATAACAGTCTCCACACTCAGCATTATCTTAGGATAACTGATCCACTTGGAATCCACAGCTTTTCTATTTCATCACAGCTTCCATTTAAATAAGGACTTCTATGAAAAATGCACCTGATGTACCCTACAAATGTACAGCAAAACTGCTTTTATCAACACAACATCTCTGATGCATTATTTTATTTCTTCAAAATGTGTAATTAGTCAACACCTCTCCTTTGATAATCTGTATACTGAGTTAAACGTTAAATTAATATAAGGAAAATCAGCAAAACACAAAGATTACTTAGGTCCATTTTATCTGCTGAATCAATAGGATTTACTTAGTGCTAATGCACTAACCAGATTATGAGAACTAATGCAGCACTGTTCAATCACAAAAGCAAATAATGCTTTGAATGATCTTGACAATAGAACATGCAATCATCTTAATTTATATTAACTAATTACATTTAACATGGATGTCTTTTTACCTATTACCTTAAGTGGAGCATCTGTAGAGTAACTTCCTTCCATCCTCTCATTTCAGCGAAGGAGATCAGAGCAACAAGTGTTTAGAGTTAGTGGAGTGATTCTATGTTAAGTTTTACATCAATGGAGTTCTTTAAAAAATCTCTTTCTCTAGGGGTCATAACAGTTTGTGTAATCTTTCCATTGACTTCAGTGGGTTCTTGATCAAATCCTTGAAGTTGAAATTGTACCTTGAAAGTAATTAATCCTTCAGTAATTCTCTCCCAATTGTTCCTTATTTTGCAAGAATTAGTATTTGGAAGGGTTGGTTTCCTGTGTAACTCAGACCAGGGGCCGTAGCAACACACACTAGTGGCCACTGCATAGTCAGGATTGCTTGCTTGCTTTGATCTTAAATTATTGTTTCCAATTGCTTGATTTTTCTTCAAGTTTCCTACTTTGCAGTTGAGATTTGAAAAGTTTGTTCTCAGAAAGGGAACATACTTCTCCTGTAGTTTATTAAAAAAAAATCTTTGAATTGCTTTCAAATACATGAGGAATAACGGGAAGAGGAGGAAGGAAGAGGGAAACAATTCTTTGTTTAAAACAGAAAGAGGAAAAAAACTCTTTTACCTTTAAAAGTAAAGCTTCAGTGCCTCAGCAGAAGTTCTTATAAACAGGAGAACCCAGTCCCCTGTCTCAGGTGTGGTCAGTTCTCCATGACCACTGCACCTAAAACCTGGATGTGTTTTTCACTGGTCAAAGAGAAACCAGAAGCACAGTGGATCTGCTTCTATGAAAACTGTCTAGCACATACATTTGTGCCCATTGGCAACATTGAGCTGTTGCATTTATTTTGCTTCTTTACCTTCCTTAGGATTACAAGAAGTGCTTGGTGATTATGTCTGGTGCTACTGTGCAGAAACCTGTCTCTCAAAGCCTGTAGCATTTTGAATACTGTGTTTTCAAATACTCTTCTCTAGTGATGTGACTTCTGAGTGATTTCTGTTCCATCTCCCAAGAACATGGAGTCCTTGGGAAGAACAAGTTAGTTGTTTGACAAAATAGTACTTGAAGAAGAAAGAAAAGCTACAGCATACCTGGTATCTATCATGGCTGCATTAACATGGGAATTAGCTGCCTTGCTGTGCTGTGAGAGCAGCAGGTGGGGTACACACTGCGTATCCCCAGCAGACTGCTCTAGTCTAGCTTCCATGTAGTCTCTATGGCAAATAGTAGCTGACTCATCCATTTGGGATACTTCTTTTTGAGGACTTACTGATCCTATCAATATGAATTTGTGCAATAGTTCAAAAGACCCAATCTCTTAATTGATAATATTTGATAAAGGAAGTGAGATGGGAGAATGTGAATGTAATGTAATCTTGGTGCCTATAAGGAACGCTATTCACATACGTTTGGCCTGCTGTTGACGCAGTACCTATGACCAGTACTGATACACGGCTATCTCTGTTTAGTTACCTACAGTTGCTTCTCTTAGAAATACAGCAGCAAGTTTTGGGAACTCACACTGCAGTTACACTGACCCGGTGAGTGAGGAGTCTTGCTGTGGACTTGCAGTCGATCATGTTGGCAAGAGCCAACATGCTACATCCAAAGAATTTCTGTTTCTCATGTTCCTCAGTTCTGGCTGGCTTCTCTTCTGCCTGTTGTACAGTGCTGGAGTTTGTTCACAAGAGATTCTTTTCTGGTCAATTACTCCCCAAAAAATAAATATGTCCATATTTTTTCCATGTATCATCATTGAATGTGCTCATAACCGTAAAGAATTCAGACACCCCATGACAGTTATGAATAGTGAGGACAATAAATGTGACTATGAGTTTTTAGAATTGCTAGTAGTAAAATTTTGTCCATTTCACAAACTTTGTCTTGAAAATTGCAGAGAAAAAAGTATTCCCTTGTGACAGAGTTTCTACTACTTTCAGAGCAGAAAGCTATTTATTTATTCACTCTGACCAGATGTGGCATGAAGCCAGGTGGGAAAGGAGTGGGGAGATAGTCCCTTCGCCAAAGGAACTGACGGAAGAAGACATGAAGTGAACAGAGTCCGTAAATGAGCCAGGAGCCAGAAAGTTTGTCCTGGTTATTTTTCTCCTCTCCCCATTTTGTCAAAGAACTATAAGTACAAGGATCTTGGTAGTCATCTCTAACTGAGCCCAGAATTAAAAATGTATGTGACAGCTGGGTAGATTTGTGAGGTTTATGAAATCTAAGGAGTAATTCCTGTCAAAGATGGCAATGACAGACGGGGCAAATTTATAATGCCCCTCACTTCTATTTACATGGGACTGGAAAAACAGATGGCAGGTTCTAACTCCATTCCTCTAACAGACCTCCAGCATAATGCTGGTCAAGTCACTCATCCTCTTCAGGCAACACCCTGGCTTCACTGAGTTATTTGGGCCAGAATTTCACATCATGTATTTCACATGGAGAGACACCATGAGCAAATGCACTTCTCACCAGAAGAGACATACTGCAAACTACCCAGAAAATTCAAATGTGTTACAGAACAGCAAAACTTTGTTGGCTAAAAGTACACAAGAAAATTCTGAGAGGAAAATCTGGTAAGGTTCTTCTGTTCTCCTCACAGTTACTCTTCCTGTTCCATCTGTGGTACACATGAATTCTTCACCATTATGTCCTTAATTCCAGTAGGACACACTCCTAAAAACTGCAATTTATTATTCATCTTAATTCACTGACCTCCACAACAGAAGAGATAAGTGACTATTTTGGAGGTTTCCTAAATGTCCTCATGCACATTCACCATTTTAATTGGCTTTTGAATCAATCTGTTATGTAGAATCATCTGTATTTTGCACTTTATAGCAGTTATTCTTTGAAAAAGGATTCTTGCCATTTGCAGATATCAGGATCCAGCTCATTCATCAGTAGCTCGTTTCCCCCTTGTTCCATGTTATGCCACAGAAATGCTCAAAGGAGAAATGTTGCCAACATTTCCGGGTACCCACTTCTCTTGAGGGATACTCCCAGGATCCATAGTGGAAAACAAAAGTTGATACTTAGGAATTTGATTCCTGACAACTGACAAGTTAAAAGTCATATAAACAAACCAGTGGGAAATAAGACTCCTGCCTATTCCCACTTTTACTTGAGTTCTTTCTCATAACTGTAGTATTGCACAATTGACACTAGAAATTTTACCTAGTTACTTTCAGACCATTTCTCTAATTTGTCAAGTTAAATTTTAATTTTAGTGATGTCCTCCAAATAACTCACAAGACCATATGAGATGTTCTGCAGTGATTAGGTCATTAATTTCTAGTTTATTCAAGACATTAAACATAATAATCAAGACATTACACATAATATCCCTTTCTAATTGAGCACTGCACTTAACTAACTGGTTTTGGCCAGCTCCAGAAGGATGAGTCTGGAGGAGTGTTTCTCCAAAATTCAGTAGCTGCAAATAACACAAAAGCTCACAAAAAGTCTTTGGTTCAAATTTAGATTTTTTTTTTTTCCTGAGTCCAGCTATTCAGACTAGAGACTAGACTCTATGATCAGTTTTGACACTAACCTAACTGGGTATTTTTTTGAAATATTCATTAGTGGCTTTAAGATTTCCTCCCTGCTTTGTACTTCAAATATGCAACTCTGTCCAAAATATTATTTTTATGCTCACCGAATATGGTGTCTAAATCATTGATTAACTGCCAAGCAGCAACAGCTCCCAACACCACAACTTCCCCTATGGACAAATCAGACAGCCTTGGTTATCTCCTGCCCTTCTGGACACGGCCCTGGAAGGCCAGGCTTGCCCACACCTCGTTACATTCCAGTGGCACACCTACACCAGCTTCACAAACCCTTGCTCTGAATCACCTCCTGTCCTACAAAAGAAGCAATAGAGCCCAGGCCAAGCACTTACCCGTCCGTTTCAATAGTTGTGTGATTTGTCACTGGAGCTTGGCATAATATCCAGAGTGCATCATCTGACATCCGTTATTTTTCCACATTGACAGCCAAAAGGATACTTAGTGCATACAGAGAGAGAGAGAGGGAGAGAATCAGGCTTCAAGGAGTTAATTTAAAGCAGCTTCTTTGCTGAAGTTTTCCATGTTATCAATCTTCCTTTAGTTTTCTAAGTAGCCTTTTAATCTCTGCATTTCTACTCAAAGATCAAAGCCTTCCTGTTTCTTAAACATCTAACCTTACATTATGGCTAATCCATGAAGCGCCAGGTTTTATAAGAGAGACACGTGTGGAACAGTCTGCAGGTCCTTGGGCAGATACCCAGAATGACGACATCTCTGAGGAAGGCTGAGCTGACTGTGGCTGAACTGACTTCGGGGAAGCTGGGAAAGGCGTTGGGGCAACGAGGAAGATCCAGCCACTTGTTAGAAAGAGCTTGAACAGGGCTTCATGAGGCACGTCAAGATGTTCAAATTGTCTTGAGATTAGCAGAGAAACATCTCTTCCCAAAGCCGTTTGCTCATGGAAGAAAAGGAGTTCCAGCAAAGAGTGGGGATCCCAAGTTGGGGGAGGGTAAATTCAGAAATCTGCCTTATTTCAAAAAGCATGAAAGCTGTACATCTTTCTGCACTTGAACGGTTCATACTCATTGTATGAGTAATCTTTGCACAGATGTTTCAGAAATACTTTTAGACTGCATAGGATGTGAGTGCAGAAGAATAAAGCTTTTATCTTGTTCAGTGGCCAAAGCAAAGCTAAATTTGTGACTTGTTGATGATTTAACTCAGTCAAATACTGGGTTAAAAATACTTGAAGCGTATTCTATGAATGTTCAGTGTGCCTAGTGCAAAGTTGAGTTCCTGCAGAGCAAAACACACCATACATTGACAGTTAATACAAACCCTCATACAGAAAACAATTCAGCATGTGGATAACCAAACTGTTAAGTCACCACCCTATCAGATCTAATCTGGAAGCCTTCTTTCTCTGTCATCAGGCAGTGCACAGAGACTTCAGTTGCTCTTCTTTGGCCTTACACAGGTTTTAGCTGGACGATGCAGTAAATTGACAGGACACCTGGAGAAAGGCTGTCACCACTGCTGACTGTAACTCCCAGGGGTTACGGAAAACTTCACCCGCCAATGCTGTTGCTGTACACAGTTCAGAAATGTTACAATTCAGCAGCAAAGGACTGAGCTATGGGGATGAACGTTTTTGTTAATAGCATTTTCAATGCCTTGGTTTTTTTCCAGAATTCACCAGTTAGGCTAGCAATAAATTCTTGGTTTATTGCTCTCTTTCTCATAGTACTTTGAGGGAAAAATATCTGAATCTAGAAAATTAAAAAAAAAAAAAATTGCTACTACATGCTCTTTACAGGTATGGTCCAGATCTATTGAATTTAGTGGAAAGACTCTGTCTTTAAAATGTTTAATTCAAGAGTTTTAAAAGATTTTTTAAAAACATGTTTGTTACAACAAATCAATAAAAAAACAAGGAAAAATGAAGCTCTCTATTGATGTCAACAGAGGGAGCCACCATAAAATCCTTTATAATCTCCCTACATGTTTATTCATAAAGTATGTCACAGTGGGAACATGCTAGATGACTTCCAAATTTAAACTGGTTAGAGATCCTTTAGGGGGTTCCCAGTTATCTGTATGATCTCATCAAAACAGATGATGTAGTATCAATAGTAATGGAATTATCAGTTAATAGATTACTATTGAATTGTCAGGACAGCAGGTTATATTCTTCTCTAGAGATAACTTAAAGTGTATTGTTCAAGAATTTTTCCAATGAAAATTAAAAATGTGTAATCTCTATTCCCAAACTGAAAGAGAAAATCCTGCAAATGCAGCAACTATTATAGTACACTCAAGACATATGAAGTTTGGACAAAATAGTGCATAAGCCATAGGTGATCAATTCAATAGGCTAAGTAATTATAAAAAGCTGGCTTGCCCATAGTTTCATTTAAATATACAATCAGAAACATATTTGTCCTGGCTTATCTCTCTTTTATCTTTTTCCATCTTTTTTCCCTTTTTCTGTCTTATCACTGAAAATGGTAGTGAAAAGAGAATAGAAGGAGAAGACTACTGGAAACTGTTATTTTAGTGCAAGAAAAGGTTAAAAAAGATGGCAACATTTTTAGAGAATAATTTTCTGTTTTAGAAGCAGGTGTGTCACTGGGCAGGCTCTGAAGTCAAAGAGTTCTGAGACCCCTGGAGAAGCAGCATTACGGAAGTCTCTAAGAGAAAGGATACCTCGATATACGTGCCTATACACATATCATCTGGTTAAATGAAGACCCTACATCTTATTCCCAACAGACAGGATGAAAAAAAAAAAACATTAAAAGAAACATTCCCATAATATTAAGCTTTCCTCATGGAACATCATAACTGATGAAGCAATTAAGTTTGAAACATTTTAAAATACTTTTGGTCAAATGCATTTGTGCTAAATGACTTCACTCTGACAAAGATCTATTCCTACTCGTAAAGACAGTACTCATCTGTACTTCATTTTCTAACAGGCTTTTTCAAGAAATGCTTCATACTGCAGAGCACAAGATGATGAATACCGCTTAGAAGTTACGACTCCTTTGCAGAGGGTTGACTTATTCATGGGCCAGTTCAACAGTGTCCTCTTAACTTCAATATCTGTCTTCATCAAAGGGAACCTTACAATTGCTAATCTGGGAACTTCAGAAGGACGCTTCATGCAGGTAAATATTATTACAACACCTTTACAATAAAAAACATACTGGAGTTTAGCAGGATGGGGAAAAGTGAGGAGTAGTATTACCCCAGTTTAACAGGGCATTAGAAAATCTAAATTGCTGAGTAAAATAGAGCTTCTGGAATACAAACAAAGTGCCTAATAGAGCATTCAGCATTTTAAGTGTTTACATGGGCTTTGTGGTTTGGAGTAATGGTTTTGGAGCAAATTCTACCATGATCTCCACTTAGTCCAGCTGGCTTAGTTCACAGAGCAGTTCTGGTCCGTACGAACTAGATTTCTTTCAAGGGAAAATAAACAGAAAGCTCTGTCTTGGATGCACATCAAATATGCTCCAACCCCAGCTGGGGCAGAAAGGTCCAAAACAGTGGCTGATTCTTCAAACAGCTTCAGATGCACGCTTCATATGGTCATTTGGTCTAGTGGATCAGATTAAACCTAGTTCAATGTAAAATGCCAAAACAGCTTATAATATAGAAACAGAAGCCTCAGCACTAGTTGTTGCCATATACTGGTCCACTCCTCTGGCACCAAATTAGTTGCTAATGTACCCATAGCCTATGACTCAGAGCTGTAGAATTGAGATTAGCTCCTCCTCCATTTACTTTCAAATTTCTCTGAGTACATCTTAGATTTTTGGGTTCTTGCTCATTCCTGTTTCACTCTGCTCTTTTGGACAGCAATTCTTCCTGTCCTAAAACAAGTTTTCCATAATAAGTGGTAAATCACCCTCCTGAGAAGTCTGTTTCCCTCTACTGAGCACGTAACTAATCTGGAAAGGTAGATTATACTACATGACGTCTTTGTAGGTGACTAACAGAATAAATCTAACCCACAGAGTTTTAAAAACTTGGCAGTCAAAATCAAACCTCAGAAGACAAAATACTCTGAAAGCACCAAGGGCTCCCACTATTCACCCATCGTATTTCAAGTACAGTCATCTTGCAACGACCTTCTTGGAGAGCTTGTCTTTCCAGCTGCCGCAGAGTCCCACCTGGATGTGCATCTCAGCCTGCATCACTCTTGCACCCAAGCACCTGTGTCCATTTACTTTGTCAGTATTATTTGCCTTCTAGTGGGCTTCCTGAAGGATTGGCAGTCTTTGGCCCTTCTTGCTCTGTAGGCTACAGAGAGTACTGAAGTTAGTCGTGTTGTTCCTCAACCACCATTAACTGAAACCTGATGAGAAGGCCCTTCCAGTTTTCCTATTTCCTGTAACCTTCCATAAGAAAATACTTGGGCACACAAAACTTTTCATAAAAACAAGCCTTCTGTTTCTTCTCTCCCTTCCCCTCATTCTCCGTCCTTACCACATGCAGTAAGTAGAGTCACATATTGTCCCCAGTATACGCACCCTTTCTGGACAAAGGGAACCGTACACCTCCACTTCTGTCTTCTTCACAGGCTGGACACAGAACCTGCCCCATAATGCAAAATCCGTAATGCTCCTACAGGTAAGGAGGTCCAAGTGATTTACCACAAAGGGCAGGTGAAAAACTGGAGAAAATAATGTTATCCCCTTAAAAGACAGGAATTTAACGTTCATTGACAGTCCTGCCAATTTTACCTGAACTTACCATGATGACCTTAGTGACTGTAAGCTGCAGTTTGTCTTCAGCACAGGAAAGGCAAATGCTAAGAGCTACACACTGAGCACAGGCCAACCTACGCTCTGTTCTTAAGTGTAGATACTGGTTCACACAGCCAACATGAGCAATTTATTTAACCTTTCTGAAGTCATTTCCTTATCTACAAAGTACGGTTAATAACAACTACTTTCTTACTCACAGCATTTCTCCTGGGCTGTCACAAAGCTTTTAGGGAGGTTTGGTGGCAAGCAACATTATTTTTATTCGTAACATTCTTTAAATTATTAATTCAAGTCCGGCACCACACACTTCACTCAGACATTTGCCCAACTCAAGGAACAATTAAAATATTTCCAGAATACATTTCCCATTCCAGGTTCAGTTACAGATCAAAATAAAGGCTATTGTGTAAACTGCACATTGCCATTAACAGAAACATTCTCATCATTGAATTAGATTGGCTGGAGCTACAGGGGGAAGTCAGCATTGGGCTCATATTGTAATAAGGAGGAGCTCACTCTTTGAGGGTTTGGTGAAACCATCAGGAGAGTAAGCATACTGACTACCTTTAAAGACGTTACCTCCAAATAAAAAGGTTGGTATTTGTTTTGGCTTTGAATGATTTTGGATGGAATACTAGGTCTATAGAATACAGCAGACAGCTTTTTGCAGAATTTAATGTTGACTTACATAAAATCTTTTTTTTGCCTTTTTTTTTCCACTAATAGTTATCTAGGAAGTGCTTTCAAACATGTTCATTAGCGAATGCCCAACTAAAGCAGATTTGCAGTGTTTCTATGGAAATATAGCTATTAACTGCAATGAGATGGAGATCATTAAAAATGGAGCTATTAAATGACCATTACTGAAGTAAAATGGGTTAAAAAAAATCAGGATAATCTAACAATGACTTAATTTATCAAAAAGATATCCCCAAATGCTTCCTCACATTTTTTAGCAAAGAAATGTAATTATATTATTTTTTTTTCATTCACAAATCTGCTGGAACATATTGCAGTGAATCCTCAGTTTTTCACTTATTATGCACTTCGCTTTTGCACAGTCATTTGCACTCACACTTTTAGTTCTTTGTACCTCCAAGTATTGGCTTTTCCAGTGCAATCCCCTTGTAACTTATAGCTATTCAAAGTTGACTATACTCCGTCACAGATAGGTATACTTTCATAGACAATTAGTAGCAAAATTCTACCTATTAGGGAACCTGTTTTAAAACTGGTTATATTGCATTAATATCTTGCAAACATATTTTCATGCCGACTATTGAAAAGCAGAAGAAAAAAATTCTCATATATAGGTTTCTAAAATTAGAAAAACAGCTCAGCCTATCTAGTTCATGTCTTTGAAATACCAAACCTTACCATATTTAGACAATTTAGTCTGTGACATAAATTTCAGCACAAGCAGTCATCTATGAGATTAAAAGAAACAGTAGTACAATACCTCTGTCTCTGACAACTGCACGCTGAAGTGCCCAAATATGAAGTAGCATGGTGAAAGTAATGAACATTTAATTCACATTTTTGCTCTATTAATTTAAGGTTTCCTTTAACTGTTATGAAACATTTGGGGGGGGGGGGGAAAGATGTTTAAAACATAGTGATGATGCCACCTAGATCGAATTGGAGCTCCAGGCCTGCACTGTGCAAGCCAGTAGGTGCAGCAGCAAGCTACTGATACTCAACCTGAAAGAAACTGATTTGAAAATATTTCTCATATTGTCCCATTATACTTGCTTATACTTGACCAGCAGCCAAACGCTTGATTCTCCTTCGTTTCTTTCTTTCCTTTTTCATGCTGTCTTTCATCTCCTTTTGCACTTTTTTCTGCTCATCACTTTCTGCCTTCCTACTGCCCCCCCATCTCTGACTGTTTCCATCTCCATCCATTTTTTTTTCTCTTTACCACACAACTATAGCACAGCATTGCTGCAAAAGCCAACAGAAGGTTTAACAGGTAGTTTCTGAGAACAAAACTTTTCCTTCTGTAGATGATGGCTACCTATTTAGAGACATCACAATGAATAGTTCCTATCTTTACAAGGGTTTCCACTGAAGCTGATGGTGTTATCCATCAAAGCTGTGCTAATGACCAAACTCAGAGTATAGCACGTATTTTTCTTATTTTAAAAAAAGTCTTCTGAGGAGCCAGTAGTATTCAGAAGGAAAAAGCATGTATGTTTCATCCAACGAAAGAACCTGTTGTTTTCTGCTTGTGCTTTTAGTTTGATTAAACAGAATTATCAATTTAAACAGCTCTGGAAAGCACCAATACAGGAAAGAAAATACATCCTCCTTCACTAAATGTTTCTTTTTTTCAGCCAAAATCTAAAACTAAAATGAAATCGATCTGGATGGTCCAAATACAGAAGATTCATGAGTTCTTTTAAGGAGGATAATTGAGGCCAGGAGGTGAATTCCAAAGCTCTCCTGGAGAGTAATTGCAGCCCATTGACATACTGAGCATGTTTTGGCTGCATCAGAAATATTAAATCTGTATTTGGCCATGAATAGATTGGAGTTTGTAGTTTACCAAATATTGTGGAGTTTCTGTTACAAAACAGAGCAGTAATAATTTTTCTGAGACAGCTGACATGCATGAGACGGAAAAGAAAAATGGTTTCACTTCCTTCCTAAGCTGGAGCCTGACAACAAGGTTTTTTTCACCCCCTTTTTTTTTCTGTTGAGAAGTTGCAGCTGTTTCAGCCTTTCTTTTTGTGCTTGTTTTCAAGAGTGTGACTGGGAACAGAGGCTGAAAGTACAGCTGTTGGGTGCAAAGTGAATCAGGTATTTCACAGTGGTTATTTGATTAGAAATCATCACCGAGTCACACTGCTATAGCTAAGGAATCAGATTTTCAGCTGGTGTAAAGCAGCCTAACTCTGCTCAAGCCAAAGAAGCTACACTGAAAATATGACTCTCAACTGGAAAAGACACTTTCATTACTAGCCAGTATTTTGGGAAATTATAGTTTGTAAAAAAAAAGAACAAGCCATGATACATTGAGATAAAGTATTTTCTGTATCTTCTGCTTTTTCTCCGTTCCAAGGTGATTTTTTTTTTTTCCTCCTGGAGCTTGGTATTATTTCAGAGAGTGACTTTTGAGTAATGAAGAAAAGAGCAAAGTTCTTCAGGAAGGGGAAATCTTTCTGATAGCTCTGGGGAGAGTGGGATATGGGAAAGTTTTACAAGATTTATTCTTAAAAGCTCACATTTGGTCTGGCCTTAACAATGAACAAGAGACTGATGCCCTTGATGTATGCAGAGGCTGGTTTTCAGTGTAGCACTATGTTTGGAAGCAGAATACTTATTGAATCTTGCCTCACCGAGGTAAAGCCCAAGCAAATGCACTGCTTGTTGGTGATCTTCCTGAGGAAAAGAGGGATAGGAAAGTTTTCACTGTACATTTTACAACTACTATGGGCACCCGCTCTATTTAGATGCAGTTTGGCAGCAGGGCTATCTCATTCTTCTGGCTATGGAACCCCGTGCACAGAGGGACAGCACTGGGCTGCGTGTGGAGTGAGGAGCTCCCGCGTGTGCCCTCTCGTCTGCATGGGCCAGTAGGACATCCGTCCTGTCGGCTTCTGGAGGTAAGGAAAGGGTCTTCCCATAGGGGTCTATACACCCCGAGATGCCGTCAGCCACATGCTGGCTGCAGTCATGTCCAATCCAGCTGGACATGAGCCAGCTCTATCTGAAGAGCCAAGCATTAGCAAAACATGGTCACACACTGTCATGTCTGAATAGATTCTGGACTGAAAATGGCATGGGGCACGAGAACTGAAGCATGATGGCACAGATAGACCTCACCGGAGTACAGCATGTCACGTAACAGGCCACTTGCCCTTCTCAGGGCCTCTCTGCACTTGTTAGACACAAAACAATACAGAATAATAATAAGCCTTATTCTAGGGACCCATTATATCCCAGTATTTTTAACCGTATTTTTAGCTAAGAAAGGATGTATGGGTTTAGAATAGAGGTTCAAGAAGCAGAGTTTCCTACCTCTGGCAGGAGTCTGAGTGGATAAGGGAGGGGTGTGAGGCAAGTAAAAGCACACAGTGGTACTTCTCCCAGGACCCTCCTGCTTCTGGCACTCAGCAACACACAGATTCCCTGAGCTGGAAATTGCACCTTTATCTGACATTTAATAGTCCTTTATGGACTTATTTTCCATCATTTTTTTTATTATTGTTTTTTGAAATTATTTGTTGTTTTATCCTCCATGGTACTCTGTGACAATAACTTCCATAATTTAATTCTGCTTTGAACGATGAAGAGCTTCCTTTGGGGTTTCCTTGACCTGCTCCCTTATCATTTCATTTGGTGCCCCAATTCTGTCTGATGAGGAATAGGGATGGGGCTCTCACAGATCAACGGTTTGGGAAATTTTCACACACTGAGCACAAACCTATTGCCTTTCACATCCAAGTGGACAGAACACTTGATAGTCACACTCATTTCCCAGCAATACTTATGATTAAAAACAAACACAGCCACCAACAAAGTTTAACACATATCTCATTTCCCTGAAAAGAGGGGAATTAGCATGTGTCATAGCTGCTTTCATAGATGACATGCCAGGGAACATAATGCATGCTACAGAAATTAGTATAGACAAAAATAATCACATCTGCTTTTTATTTGAAACTGCAGTCAAGGCTTGGAAAAATATGTCCCAGAATTCATCAAGAAGAGAGCCAAGCTTTCAGCACTGCTCTCTTCTTGCAAACAGCAAAGGGGCAAGGCCTTGCCACTCCAGGAATCGAGGCTCAAAGCCATGGCGCGTATCAGCCAAATGAGCTGATGCAGAGCACAGGAGTACAGAGCTTTGAATCTTTCAGCATGGTTGTTCAAATCCAGTTTACACCGTAGTATCCTGGAAGCCATTTCCACCTTCAAGTTGATCAAACTTCTTTTGATCTAGTTCCTGTCCCACTAGACAAATGTAGTCGTAACAAAAGCCACCAGTGCAAGTGGGAAGCCATGTTGGAAGCAAGTGCAAGGAGGTGAAGAAATATGTGAGCATGTACCTTAAATCTTAGAGTGCCAGAAGGAGGAAAGAATGATGAGATGCCCATGGAGTCATTGTAAACGTTGTCCTCAGTGCCTTCTCAATACTGGCAGTCTGACCAGTACTGAAAGATAAGGTGTTTATTTAGTCTGACCAGTATTTAAGGCTAAATGCAAACTATGCGCACATGCATTTGTAGGAAGGTGCATAGTTGCAATCCTTCCCACTTTATAATTTTTAAATCAACAGAAAACTGAGGCAAACTCTTGAGAAGTAACATTGTCATATCTATAGCTCAATTTTTAACAGTTTTCTTTCAGTGGTAGAGAATGTATCTTGATGCTCCAAGAAAAAATCTCAAATATTGCATAATGCAAAATCCATACAGTCAAATTAAAATTAACACCTGGTGCCAAATAACTGTTTTGAGAGCACACATGTTTTAATATTCAGTTTGAGTAGAAAAGCTTATGCTCTTCAGAGGAGATCCATTATACTCTCCGTGGATTAGAATGATATACAGCATTTAGAGAGCTACATATGTGCCCTTTGCAAGGCCACGCTGCATATCCCAGGGCATTTGAGGCGTTACACAATAAAGTTAACCCTGAGCCTATCTCTGCTGGGTAATGGCCTACACCTGCCAGACATCTAGGGAAAAAATAACAATATGATACTTAGATGGGATTGCTTTTAGGAGGCCTCTCATTTTTGCAGAAGATATTTCAACATGTAGACAGTAACGTTGGTAATTCAATCCTGCTGACTGGCAGAACTGAGCATCAGAATGATTTTTAAAAGAAGCTGTTGCATGCTGTTTTGCAACTCAAGTTATTTCAGTCTTAATTTGCCATGTTATGTATAAACTAACCTAGAGTCAAGTCTTCTTACTTCACTTTAATACTTGCTGATAGTAATGAAAGTATATTTAAAGGAATTATTTCCATGTTCATGGACCTAAGTGATCACTGACTTCCAGTCTACAGGATGTATTAATTAATATATTATCTGATTAATTGTTGGCTGTTATCTTCATGGAAGTACTTTGAGCTATGCTGAAAGGCCACATACTTTTTTCTGGTTTTTTTCTTAAATAGAGGGACATAAATATTATGTTTGCTTTGAGAAGGATGTCTGAGGTCGTAGTTACTGCTAATGAATGTAATTTTTGGAATGGTTATTTGTAAGAACATCAGAAGAGCCACATGGGTTTAAACAAAGGGTCCATCTAGTTCAGAGCTCTGTCTCCAGCAGTGGTGACAAGTGGATGCCTAGGGACCCAGGCAACATGCCTAATACCTTTTTCTTCAAGCCTACAACTATTTTCCATTTTGGAGATTTCCTGAGCTATCGGGTTTTGTCTGTTTACCTCTTTCTATGTGCATGTGGAGTTTCCCTTTGAATTTGTATTCTTCTTGCATTCATATCCTTCAGCAAGGTGTCCCGTAGGTCATCACATATTGCTAGGAAGTCTTACTCTCTTGTTTGCTTTGAACCTGATTCTCACTTGTCTTTTTATGGTGCTTAGTACTTTTATTAGAATGGCCAGCCTCTGCCCACTCATAATTCTGTATGCCTTTTTCATAGCATTTCCACACCTACCCTACACAGTCATTGCTCATTACATCCTTTTGATCATCTTTTTTACTCTTCTCTGAACCTTTTCCCATTTTAACATACTCTTTTTGTCATGAGGCAACCAGAACTGCATAGAGAATTGAAGGTTCAGGCAAGCCATGACTTTGTATGACATCAGGATGTTTTCTGATTTGTTCTTTAATCCTTTCTAATAATTCCTAAGTTTTTATTTATTTTTTGACTGCTGCTGAGCAGTGCGATGATGTTTTCATGGAACTATCTATCATATACCACTTAAATTCATCTTTGTTGTATTTCACCTGCCATTTTATTGCCTTGACATGTTGTCAAGTCCTTCTGCCATCCTTCATCGTCTGTCCTCATCCTTATCACCTTGAATATCTTCAGATCATCAGAAAACTTTGTCAGTAGAGTGCTCAACCACTTTTCCAGCTCATTTATGGGTATGTTGAACAGTACGGATGCCAGCACAGATACCTTGCAGAACACCTCTGATGACTCCTCACTATTGCAAGGGCTGACCATTTTCTGCTAATATCTGTTTGTTCTCTTTTAGTCAGTTATTTATTTGTGCAAGACATTCCCTCTCTCCTAACTGCTTGAGTGCAGGCACACAGATATGCTTTAATTTATTTTATGCTCTGGAAAAAATGCTTGGTTATTAAATTAATTCTGAAAATGTAAAAAAAACCACCCCCCCCCCAAAAAAAAACCCCAAAAAATGAAACCAGCACTTTATAGACTTTGTAAAGAGAAATCCTTCTCTAGTACTGAACCATTTCCATGTTAGAAGTATGGTGGTGTGTCCACGGTAGATTAAAGCCACACTGTACCCATACCAGCCCAATCCCAAGCAATAAAAATCAGAGGTTTCTGAGAACAACACAGGAATCCTAAGTAGCCTCTTCTTCCTGCTGTAGAAGCTGTCTTCAAATTGCCTTTTTCTTCACGATTATGTTGGATAAGGGTAGGATAGTATTTCAAGGACTGGGCTGATGCACGGAAAACCTGCACAGTTATATAGACCTAAAAGACCATTTTTGCTTCTAGTATCTGTTACGACAGCACTGTAGGCTGGTAGACTAGTTTTAAGCAAACTCCAGCCTTTTTTTCCATAGTCCCGAAAGAGTTAGGAAGTGTAATATGAGCTCCCTGTATGTTATGAAGTCAAAGTCTATTCACTTGTTGTTTGAGCAGGTGATTTGACTATCAGCCTCAGTAAAATAAAGATCTGTCCGTGTTTAAAGTACCAAATAATTTTTCCAAGATTGTAGAGATGGGATCCAAATTTTCATGTATTGCTCTGAGATTGCAATGGCAGATGTGTTTAAAGGGTTAACGCCGTAGCTCAATCAGAAAGAATGCTTGGCAATAAGAGGAAGCCTGGATTAATGATAGAAAAGAATTCTTAGCATTTTATAGCAGTGGGTATTCGAGATGAGACATGGCTAATGATCAACTAAAAAGGTATTTGCAGCTGTGGTGCTACCTCTCCCCATAATGCCAACATTAATCAAGCTTTTTCATGCAGCTTTGCAGTCCATTCTATTTTTCATTGTCCTGAATATAAGAACAGAGCTCATGCCCTAATGCACTGAGTCAGAGACCATACTTCTGTGTCACCAAAAGTGATAAGACCTTATTGATTTCTAAAAGCTGCACCTTCTGTACTGTGAAACATAGCAAAATCTTTAACAGAGGCAGTTTCATTTTAAAGAAAAAAAAAAGCCTTCTGTAACCCCAAACTGTAAATATCTCTGGGATGTGAAGCACTTACCGCCATGAATTAACTGCTCATATATTTTATTTAAGTCTTGAATTACAACAAAACATCAGCTGTAATTACAGCATCTCTAAGTCTAGTTTTGGAGTCAGCCATCTTGTTGAAAGACCTTGGCAGTGCGAGAGGCCAGTGAAATCGTGTAAGTCAATGTCCTAGCTGTTCTGATGCTGCCTTCAGAGTCAGAAGAAAAGCTTCATTATAGTGAAAAATTAAACATTTGACATACAAGTTCTTTTCAGAATAGCTTCAATCTTTTTAAATAATGAACTCCATAGAATCTCAACTTCTTAGCAAATGTTGATTATCTAAATTCCTAAAGTAAACTACACATGATGCAGCTTTTGAAACATGAACATGATCTCCCCTCATGTAAACAATCCTCTGCCTTTGTTGCCTGATGCTATCACATTTGAGCGCACATCCTTCTGGATTGCAGGCCCAAGCCTATAAAATCTCGCTATCAAGTACCCACCCCAATCTGCAGATGCTTTATGCCTCTGCTTAACATCCGTGACTCATTCCATTAAAGTCAACAAAGTTACAGTAGTAAAGTTAAGCGTGTGTTTGCAGGAGGAGGCCCAAGTTCTCAGAAGTATTTAGGTAACTCAAGATGCAGAGAGATGACTAGTGAGGGAATTTCATGCTGGTGTGACTAATCTCCCTAAGATCTCCTAAAATTGAGAGAGAGAGAGAAAGAGAGAGAAAGAGAGAGAGAGAGCTCTTGCAAAGGGCTTCAGGACAACTAAATTAGGCTCCTGTTTTGGAGCATCTTCCAAAGAACCCCAGCTCTCCTTGTCGTTTAAGAGGTCCTTTAAGTGCTCTATCCTGGACACCTGGCTCCCACAGAAATCATCAGGAGCCAGACCTGAAGGTGCCCAGCCACATCTTGCAAGGACCTTGTCCGCTGCAATAGCCACCTCGCCAGCTCTGGCAATCGAGCTCCGTGTGCTTGTGGCTCCGTAGCCCTGCTCACAGCAAGGACCTGCGCCTGCCATGGCTCTGCCCTCTAATGGCCCTACTGCAGCAGCTGACACAGGGTAAAGTTTACTTTTCAACCTGAAGGACCAAAGAGAAAATAAATGGAAATATCTTTGACTTTTGAAGGCCTGGAGTTTTAAGATTCTTTTAAATAGATGTTGTAGATAAGATTCTTCTTTCTTAAATGTACAGGGCTGATTAAATGGCCCATCTTCATTTTTTACTGTTGATTTATAAATACCTGAAATTAAAGAACTAGAAAACATGCAACAACTCCTTCATATTTTAATAAATACGATGTATTTTGAGGATCTTCCAACAGCCATGATTTTGCTGTGTTAAATAAAGTAGATTTTATAGTGCTTTAATCAGATCATGATGGAACATTATGCAAAATATTATGCAATGTAATGCAAAGTAATTAATGCAAGCAGAGAAGTGGTAGGAATGTGAGACTGCTGAGCAGCATGCATTTATGTCACACACTACCTGCTGATTTTCCCAATTTTTCTCTTTTAGATAGTGGTTTCCCGTTCAGAACCTACAGCTCCACATGTCAGCTTTCAGCTAGACTCCCACCCCGTCTCTCCCCAAGTTGTTGTAGAGAATTTCTTAGCAGATGACGGCTATACCCTGGTAGTGACTGGGAAAAAGGTGAGTGGTCCATAATCTAATCCTTCTGTGCACTGTGTAAACCTGCCTTCAGAGCAGCAACTTTCAGCAAGAGCCACTCTTCACACATCCTCCTAGCCTCGACATTCCCTTGGGAACATTGTAGGGGAAAGTTTCCTCCAAGATCTTTTTTCCCCTACTAAACAAACCAACAGTCTAATATTGAGAAATGTTTAAATAGTGTAAGAGCTGTAATACAAACCAACAAAAGCCAGGAAATGCAAATTTTAAGGCTGAAACCCTGTCCTTAATTCAAGTGCTTGCAAAGAAAAAACACAATGGCTTAAGAATAGAATGGTGCTCACAGTTTCCTGGCTTTTGTTGGTTTGTGTCATAACATTGTAACTTTTTAAGGAGGGATGTGTGTGCAAGAGTTATGTGGGTGTGTTTAAAATTGGGACTCAGTGTTCATAGTATGGTTTGAAAATTACTTTAACATGTAGTCTACAAACAGTTAATAAAAGATGAAGAGCTGTCATAAATATGCTATTGTCATAAGTAGATATGCATTGCAGAATGAGTTTAAAACATCAGCAGATATTATTACAGATAGATAATCCTAAACCATAATCGTAAGCAATAATTTGACCCATTGGGTTCTATAAGAATTTACAGAAATACATCAGCCATTAGTAAAGATGGTTATTAATCATTTACTGGAAATGTATGAGATATTTGTAAGAGTAATCTTCAATAAAGTGTCCAGAATGAGTTTTAAGGAAGGTACTGAAGTGTAAAGACATATAATTCTTATCTGTTTAGAGTGACTATCATCATAACTGTCCTGATATTTTAAATGATACAAATTTTAATTCATATTTCAGGTATAGTATAGGTTTTTTGATGATAGGTGTTAAAAAACAAGTACATGGGCAGTCACATGCTGTAAGTGTGTCACAGAGACTAACACGGGCTTGCCGAAGTTGAAATAGCCATCATGCCTGTTTTTGCAAACGTATGAACTCAGACATACTGAGACACGCTGTTTTTATCAAGAACTAGTGCAGAACCGGGAGGAGCACACTGCTGTTTTCTTTTTCCATCAGCAAAAAATGCTATCTTGCTGTAAACACCAGATGCTGGTAGTAACCGTATATAACATTAAGATGCCTTTAGGGTTTCTCCCAAGCGAATTTAAAATCATGTCAGTTAAATTACTTATAAGATCCTATAATTACTGAGCTAAAGAGAAGTCGAACTGTGGCTTGCACATCTGAAATCTGAGCAGCACCACAGTGTATCGCATAAATAGAGACTCTTCTTGCCACTTAGTGTAAGTATCAAAAGGATCTGTGCATCGTGTCTTTCCGCCGACAGATAACGAAGATCCCGCTGAAGGGGCCGGGCTGCCACCACTTCAGGTCCTGCAGCCAGTGCCTGCTGGCACCTCCCTTCATGCAGTGTGGCTGGTGCGGCCGGCAGTGCCTCCGGTCTCCCGAGTGCCCCGGCGGCACCTGGACCCAGGAGACCTGCTTGCCTACGGTTTATGAGGTACAATGGTGGATTTCTTGTATTTATCTCTGAGTGAAGAACGCGCTCTGCACTCTGTGGACATTTTCTGATTATTTTTATGCAATTACGATAAATGAAATATCTGCTCTGCTTGACTTCCCCTCGGCCTCGGTGTCCATGAAGCCCCTGTCTGGGTGCACGCAATGTCCTGAACACTGCGGGCTCGGGTGCTCACGGTGGATGGGTCTGTCTCGTCATCCCGGCTTGCCACAGGAGAGCCCCAGCCCTGCAAAGCTCTCCTGACGGGGAAACACCCTGGGTCTGAGCCAGCCTGGCGGGGGTCTGATGGGAAAGCCCAGGCACGAGGAGGAGCACCCTTCCCCTCAGACCCCTGTGGGGAGGTGGAGGTGGAGGAAAGCGCTTCCCACCCACAGCTGCCACAGCCTGACCCAGCACAGGAGGTCTCTGGCCCCCACTCCTCATCCGTCCCTGCTGGCTCTGGCGTTGGAGGACAGGGCGATGTTTCCCCTCTCTCCCCTACCGGAGCTCTGTGGCAGAGCTTTCAACCAAAACACCACCCTGGGGGAGATCTTTTTTCCTAACGTCCCCCTGCAGCTCCTTGTTCCCATGGGTCCTCTGGCCACTGGGGGAAACAAGGCTGTAGTTGTGGCCTCCCTGGGCTGGGGGACAGCCGGAGCCTGCTGCCGGCCGGCCAGGGCCCCGAAAGGGTGTGCGAGAACAAAACCGCACAGATGAGCGAAGAGCCGCACTGGCGCGTTCCTGTTTCCATTTAGCTATGGTTCACACAGGATTCGCGCTGGCCGGCTGTACGTGTAACTGAATCATCCCGTGTGAATTGTGACATAGCTGTGAAGGTGGAGGTTTATGGGCAGTTAACGGACTAGTAAACTGAGGGAAGGACAAGCGTAAAACTTCCTGGTAGCACATATACCCATTTGCTTTTGTTAGTGCATTTAAATGACACTGTGTAGCTAAAAATACATTTTCCTTTATGGGTATATAGCTTATAAACACAGATGTAAATTCGACATGCTAAACTCTCAGACAGAAAGAGAGACAAAAGATTTTTTCAAATAAATTATGTATTTCTTTCAACCAGGCAGATTATTTAATGTACAACAACTTTTTAGAGAGTAGACGGGCAAAACTGCTAATAATACAGAAACATGTTTAAAGGGGTTTTTTTCTTTTCCATATTTGCCTTTCAGATACAAAATTTAGGGTTAACACAGGCAAAATTCAGTGAACAAACAGTGATGCAATATAGGAATCAAACCCAAAATGGATGGAAAAGGGGTGAGCGTTTGCCTTGCCTTCTGTTGCTATTTACCTTTGGGCAAAGAAGCTGTAAAAAAATTGCAAGCGCAGAATGCGAATATTTTACTTTCATTTTATACAAGAACATACTTATTTCCAAAAGGCTCGATTAGATGATCAAATAGTCCTTTCTGGCCTAATTTTTATGAGACTATAAATCACCAATTGGAAGGTGAGAATTAGTCCCGACAGATTGTTACATACCTGTGCAGCTCCAAGCTACTCACAGCTATTCTGTACAGCTTGTTTTGTCTTTTGTAGAGCTCTACCACAACTACCACCCCTTAATATTTCTTCTCGGCAAAACTTTCCAGCAGCGGCTGTATATTGCCATGCTTCCAAAAAGATTTCTAAGGCTCTGAACTGCTTAGTTTCTGATTTTCAGAGGTGCTGAGCTCATATAGCCCTCTTTAGTTTCAATTATGAGCATGTGCACTCAGCAGTTTTAAGAAGCAGCGCCTGGAGCCTGTGCAGGGATGCTTAGACCAAGAGGTGCATTCCCAAGGCCACCTCTGCAGTCCCTGTGAAGTCGTGGGGAGGACTCATCCAGGGGAGCACTCCTCGGATGTGGGGCGGTGGGAGCAGGCGTGGGGCTGGCCAAGTGCTCCCCTTCCACATGTGGCTTCAGCCCTGCCTGCTCAGCACAAGCCCAGCCTACCCCTGTAATGAATATGGATCTGTGGCACTGACAGATCTTAAGTGAATCTCGAATTACAGCGTGCCCATGTTCGTGGAAGTTGCTTCTAGAAGGCTTGTAAGGAAAAAAATGCAGCTGAGTACTTAAATCCCTTTGGATTGCTAGCTGTTAAGACAGATTTCATGCTCTGCTGGACCATGACATTTAACATTATTACTGAAAAAATTATAAAACAGATTATTCATCATCCTCTGGTCTGTCTTTAAACCCATATGCATAAAATAAGAGAAACAAGCTTGTTTTGTTCCTAACAAACAGAGGATGACCTGCTTTGCATTGTATGTGAAATTCAGTCTGAACCCCTCCTAATATTCTGCAGCTTTCAGAGGGACAGATTGCTTGACATATGTCATACGATCGCTTTAACCTGGGGGGAAACAGAGCTTTTCTGAGAGTCAGGTCCAGTGGACGTTAACTAAGTCTTCAACAAAGTTTTCCCAGGTTATTATACAGAGTGGTGTGCAATTAAAAAAAAAAATATATTTTCCTCTCATGAAGGATGGCAGAGAAGAAACCCAGTCTTTTCCTGTAGAGTCCTGCAGATCCTTCATCTTTCTACCCTTCTTTAAGCCCCTGTTGTTGGAGCACCCCAGCCCCACAGGGAGCACAGAGCTCCAGCTCTGCCCAGGCATCCCCCCTGCTACGGACAGCACAAGTCCCCACCAAAGCCCAGCTCCCACCCTGCGCCTCGGCACCATGCCCCACTCCCATCCATGCCTCTGCCAGCAGCAAAGCCTGGTTTTGTCAGCCTGGACAGTAGGTGCCAGAGGAAAGCTGGGGGACTCGGAGGAGGTTCCTTAGAGATCACTTGGTGCTGGAACAAATTGCAGGCATCTGTGTGGGCCATTCAGGTCACGCTGAAAGGTAAATAGCATAAAAGAAGAAATAAATTAGTCTCCCTTTTGATTCTTTGTTGTAATTAAAAACCTGGCATGGTTTGTTGTTGTTTTTAAAGTGAGTAATTTTAACTGCCTTTTATCTCAGATGTATCAAGAACATCAGGCCTTCTGCTGCCTGTTTAGGATGGAGGGTTCGCTGGAAATTTCACATGTGGCCTGTACATGTTCTTGCCTCTTAACTAAAATGAATGGACTGTTGAAACTTTAATAAATAGATGCTTTCTTCCAACAATTTATAAAGTATATGAGTGGATATTAGCATAATAGCTGTCAACATAAACAAAAGAAAAACACAATACTTGAAATTTTTCCAAAAAGAAAAAGAAAAGTTAACTTTCTCTCCCTTAACTCAAAGTCCAGAGACCAGCCGGGAGAAGCAGAACATCATCCTTGCAGCAGGACTTGCTTCATGTTACCAGTGGAGTTACTTTGCTATATAGAGAACTTTTGAATCCTAAATTCCACAGCATTTATAACTCATCTGGGCTTTGCTTACTTTCTGTTACTACCTGCACAATGGAAGTACACAGAAGATGCCTTATGTATGCCTCAGTTGAAAATCCAGGAGGTTCACTATTCATTCCTGTCAACTCTCCCAAGAAAAAATCTGCAAAACTACATTTGACTTTCAGTGCTTTCATTTTACAGAACAAGTGGAATAAAACTAAAGAAAATATAAAAACAGTCTGGGGGAATTTCTGCAGAACTTAAATTAAAAAGTATAAGATTTGGTTTGTTTTTTGCTATCTACTTAGAAGTCTTGACTCATAAATTTTCTGGCAAAATGCAGTAAATACTTTCACTCTCCCTCAATTAAGGCACATGGGCTGCTATCACAAGGCTTTTTTGGCAGATAAGATCACTCAAAACCAGTTAAATGCCTTCGGTTTTATTCTGTATGGCTTTGTGAAGCCTAATTTTAACGCATTTATGTTGTTAACTTATGGATTACATTTCAAACTCTTCAAAAGCCACACGTCAATGCATTATTGTACAAAACATGAGACATCCTGTACCCCCACAGAGCAATTTCAGTTTCTGCTAGGGTTTTGTTACTCCAAAAATAGATAGTGTGCTGAGATATTAAGTAGAGTGGAAAACTAGTATCTGAAGTCAATCCAGATTTTTAATAAAAAAACAAAGAAATAAGGGAAAGTTAAACTTGGGAATAGCACAGACTCCACAGGACACAGTTCTGCTCCACACTCATAGCTGCAGTGTTGTGTGTCAGAGGGCTGTGCGAGTATCACTCCTTTTTTATGGGATTTGTGCAAAAGTACTGTTCCTGCATAGGTTCCCTCTTTGCTCTTTGGGAGCTGATTCAAAGCACATTAAAATAGGAATGATTCCTACCGGCTTCAGTGCATTTTAGATCAGACTCTTTGTCTGGTTTCAGTAAATTTCCCCGTATAGAATATATGGTATAATTCTTTTGAAGTATTCTTCAGCTGCCTTTCTATCTACAATAGTTCATTTGTGAGAGTCTTGAAGTATAGCTACAAGAGAGCTGAAAAGAAATGTGCTGTCTTACTGGATTTCCAGATGAAATAATAGCCAAGTATCTCTTAAACACTTTCCTTTCAGCTTGAAAATGAAGCCGGGTCCTTTGAAAGGCACAACCGTATTGCATTTTAGGAGCAAAACTGCTGTCACTAAAGCATTAAGTCTAAGACATTTAGGCACTATGAGCACAAATGTAAATTCAGTCTTTCATTCTCTGTTGTTTGTCCAGTGATACTGGTATGTTTGCAAAATTATGCAGTGTTCTTAAAAGTCCTCATAAACCCTGAACCAATGTCGTTTTGATTTTATATTTTTTTTACTGGCAGTACTGGCCAGTACTTTTACTGAGTTTTGTAAGACTTCTATAGTGTTCCTACATTTTTCCCACCATTGTTATATTTTACAGGACAATTTACAATATACAGAAAAAAAAAGCATTTCCTTTGTAGATTGTCTCTGTGTTTCTGAGGGGTAGTTTATTTTTAACTTGGAATTAGAGGTGACCAATTATAAAAGATTTAAGGAAAGAATAGCAGAAATCATGTTAACTTTATCACAGCCACTGCAATATCGGATTTTGTGTCTTTGAAGCTACTTCACTCTGAACCTGACTTTCATCAGGCTGACAAAAAATGGTCATTTTGGGGCTCTTTTGTGTTCAGCATTCAGCTTCTAACAAAATAAGTACATTGTATGTTTAACATGCCAGAAAGAAGATGTGAAAGACAAGAACGGCAGGATTTAAAAGACTATTACAATGCACAGCTTGCTCAGTGCCCCTAAACACTATCCTTCAAAGCTTTCTAGTATAGGTTTTGTTATTTATTGCTACTGTCAGAGAAAGCTCATAATGTGACAAATGAAAGGTGAAGAACAATTAAGATGAATGGTAGGACACAGTCTACCAGAAGAAATGTTTTTTCTAAAATTATTCCTTTGCCCATTCTTTAACTCCATTTGAAGTTCAAGAAAACCTGATGTAACTAACACAATATTTTTTTTAACAGATTCTCCCAAGCAGCGCTCCCTTAGAAGGCGGGACAAAACTGACACTGTGTGGATGGGACTTTGGATTCAGCAAAAATAATAGATTTGAATTTAAAAATACAGTAGTCCATATTGGAGGACAAATTTGTGCTCTGGAGGCAAAATCTAGCAACAAAAACAAGTAAGAAACCTAAAATATGAATTTCCTTTTATACAGATGTTCTTTATGCAGTATGGGGTTTTTTTAGGATATAAACATTCAGTCTGTAAGTATCATGTCCAATTCTGAAATTTCAAACAGGAAACAATCCCTTGGTTTGATAAAGTCCCCAAGAAAAAAGTGCTCAAGATGGAGATCAAATAAATCTAGTTAAAGCTGATAGCTCCTGCAGCAGCTTTTTCTGGTTTGTCTGAGAAATGCTGTTCAGCATCTGTGGGAGCTGGCAAGAGTGAAACTATTCAAAGGTTTGAAAAGGAGGCAGGTTCCTCTGGCCAAGATCCTGCTGGGCTCAGTTATGTCACCTCCATCTTCCTGATCTGTGAAGCTGCTGGAGAGAGATGTAAGAAGATGCAGGTATTTTGACATCCAGAGGCTTATGACCCTCAGCTGCACCTCTCCTCCTCCTCCTCAGAAATAAGTATTTGAGACAGTGGGATAATGGCTATTCTGGTTGTTATCTTGAAGAAATATGAAGTTCAATGAATATCCTCTCTCAGTTCAAAGCATATGACGATCTACTACCACAGCAATGTGCAAATCATGGCACAGATATACAGCAGCAAAAAGGTCACCCTCCAGAAGTATTGAGCACTCTCCTAACTGCTATTCTGAACAGTCTTAATGCAAACAAAATTATTTAAGGAGATTAGCTTATATATGAGACTGTGTAAATGTAGTGTAATACCTTGACACATGCGGTCACAAAAGTTCAAGTTTAATTTTTGGTAATATTTAGATACAACAAACTTGTGTATATGATGCATTTTTTCTAATCCTGTTGTCTGACAAAATTTGGCACTAAAGGAGAATTCCGAAAACCAGCTCAGCCATTGAATGGGAGGTATTTGTTTTCTCTAGCATGCTTTGTTTTTCTGAAATATATTTGGTATACTAAAATTATTTTCTCTAGCCAAGTACGAACACCACCATGTTTGTATTTAGTATTAAGGAAGACAACTACAGTTCTTTTAGCTATTATTTCTGAAATGTCCCTGACACGCATAGATTGATGATTTGTTTAATATGGATCCTCCATTATTATGAGTTTCATGTGGTTCTATTTTAATACAAAAAATCAAGCCAGAAAAAAAAATGTAATCCCATCTTTTTCCTTGTTTTCCAAAGGCTGGAATGCACAGTTCCTGCTGCAAAAAATCCAAGTTTTAATATATCCAGTAGTGTTTCTGTTGGACATGGCAAAACACTATTCAGTACATTTTCGTATGTGGTAAGCACTATGATTAAAACTTTATTGTCAAAATTAGTTTCAATATTAACTGGAAGGAGACTTCTCATGAGTTCAATCCAGTATGGTAGTTCTATATTCCTGTTTGCTTTATTTTTACTTCATGGAAATGCTAATAAATGTTTTAAGATTCTTTCTCTTTACATTTTGAAAACAATTTAACAATCCACTGTTCTTATTTTTAACCCCTCCTCAGAATCCTGTAATAACAAGTATCTCTCCCACCTATGGCCCCAAATCTGGAGGAACATTGCTCACTGTAGCTGGAAAATACCTAAACAGTGGAAAATCCAGAAGGATTTTTGTTGGTGAGAAACCATGCACCTTGAAAAGGTAATGTACTTACTAAAAAGCAATGCCTTTGATATTGAAATGGCTTGATTAAAATGTCTTAGAGTAAAAAAAAAAAGAAAGCAAACATGCATTGCTCTCCTGTCCTTATGTTACGTATCAGAGAAATGATACTGCAATAAGCATTCAGTTCTGGATTACATCTCAAGTTTACGATGTCTGAAAGGTTTCTAGAAGGGACCACGGTTCCCTAGAAGACTTGTTTATTTTGTAATGCCTTCATTAACCTCATTAAAAGGTTGCATAGAGAAGTAGCAAATCGGCTTCTAATGGACGAGGAGCTGCCCATTTCCCATAATTTTTGTCACCCTGACTCGCACACACTCAGCCCTCTCTCTTGTATCAGCAAGAGCTGCAGTTCATGGAGCAGCTCCCAGTGAGCGTCCAGTGGATGCAGGTTACCATTTCCTGCCGTTTTGTTCAGTGGAAACCTGACCAGTGTGGGAGTGTGTATCCCATGCAGAGGAGCAGCTATTTCTGCACTGCTACCAGTGAACAGCCTCCAAACCAGAGGCAGCATCAGTTTGGGACTTTTCATAGCATACATTAAATTGCTTTGAGGATTAAGCCAGAATATCTTGTGGCTCTGTACTGGATCCAGTAGGAGCTCAGTCAAGAATCTTGGACATACTCTGTCTGGAAATGCCTTCAGTCCCAGCTGAATATAAATGTTAAATACCAAGCACAGATTCTCTGCTGTGGGCAGACCAGTGTTTTGAATTTGGTAGCCATTCTACCATTGCACAAATTCTGCTCATTCCTGTTTTCAGGTACAGCAGTGTGGCTCCCGCTGGAGTGAACAGAATTGTCACCTCTGCTGCCAAGGGCAGAATCTGGCCCACTGTGTTCCAGGAACAGGATGCCCAGCAATTCCCCTAAATTGTTATCGTCTCTGAATGACTATGGAAAGTCATAGTAGTGAAACATCATTCTTGCGCAGAAGGTGGGGAAGGAATAGCTGACCTCTTGGTATCAAGCCATAGCTGGAGCTTATCCAGTAAGCATCCCCACCACCCGTCTTGCTCACCAGCCAAGTTGTCTGGAGACTTCTACGTAGGTCTTAGCCAGTTTCTCAGGGCAGGTATTTCTCTAGGTAAACCAGCAGCTTTCCCCAGTTCTGAGGGCAGCTAGATCAAGGGTTTATATTTTCCTTTAAAAGGTGGTAAAAAGCTTCAAAATACATATGAAAAAATCACTAACCCCTACAGCACATGGTGAGCCCCACCTTCCTGGAAAGCTTCAGAAGTGGCAAAAAATGCCTCTTTTGTGTAATTTGGAGACAGTCTCAAAATGACCTCACTTGGAGGGCTCCTGGATATGGTTGGACCCAAATCACTGAAACCAGCTCACAGAGTTGTATTTGCTTCTGCAGTCAGTCGTTACTATTGCCTCTGATGTGCCCTGCTCCCTGTGGCCACACGTCATGTGCTTCAGGCTTCTGGATGGTAGAATCACAGAATGGTTTGAGTTGGAAGGGCCCTTAAAGATCATCCAGTTCCACCCCCCCTGCCATGGGCAGGGACACCTCCCACTAGACCAGGTTGCTCAAAGCCTCATCCAGCCGCCCCTCTGCTGCCCACTCACCCACTGAGCTCAGTGTAGGAGGAAGACTTCCAGGGCCAAGCATGAGAGAGCAAGGGAAAGGTGAATATCCCGGAGACTCTGCTGCTGTGATTAATTCAGCCAGCTCTTCCTGAATTTTCACCTTCTTCTCCCTTCTCCTTGCCCTCTGCCTGCCCCTCAGCAGTGCCTGGAGTCAGCAGGTACCCCCAGAGTGGGATATCTTCAATGTGCTGGTACATCCCCCACCAGCACCTTTTCTTGAGGTTTTTAACACAGGGTAAATCCTGTGGATTGGGAAGAAAAAGATGTTATTCCTTGGTTACAGCAGAACAAGTCATTCTCCTTAAACCTGGAAGCTTCCCAGGCTGGAAGCTGGTTTTGTAGGGTGCAGGGGCTGATGTAGCTGTCACCAGCACTGGGGAAACACCTTGCAGCAGGCAAGGTGCAAGTCAATCAAATTCAGATGAGTCTTGAGCCTAAGCAGTGGTGTTGCTGTTTCTACCTCATGCCATGCTTATTTGTTGCAATCTGATCATCCAGTAGGGGAATCAATGACTTTTTTTAGAAGCAGATCCTTAGGAGGGGTTGGGACTCACTAAAAGGATGGTGTTTTAAACTGAGTATGCGTTTTATAGTGCTGACAAACAAGCCCTTTTCTCTCCTTCCAGTGTATCGGTGAGCACGGTGGAGTGCTATACTCCAGCACAACGAATTCCCCAGGAATATCGTGTGAGGGTGGGAATCGATGAAGCTATTCGAGACGCGAGCGGTCATTTCACATACAGAGAAGACCCCGTTGTTTTAAAAATTCACCCAGCCAAATCTTTTCTTAGGTGAGTAGAAGTTTTGTGCAGAAATAAGTAATGAATAAAAGAAGAATGACTACACTGAGCAGCAATCTATCAAAAGAAATTGCATTTTTATCTCTATCTGCCATGCCAATTGCTTCTATTATGGTGCTGTTGCAGAGGGCAGATCATTTCCTTTCAGAGGTGAAGGAGAAGGGGGAAGGGTGCCTCTTTTCTTTATGTGATTTAACTCCCAGCCGCTGCTGAGCATACCTGTGATGGCCTGCTGAGACACCTACTGTACAGCTGTGTGTCTCCTGTACTGCATCTGGACGTTACACTGATGAGTGAGGAAAATCATTTTATGTGACAACTCAGCAGTACTCAGGAGAGCAAATGGATTTTAAAATAATCTAATCCAGCGCTACATAAATATTATGAATATATATGTATGGTAGTATGTGTGTGTTTTTAACTGACATTTTTATGGTCTCAGTAGCTCTAATCCAAGCCATCTGCCTTTGCCAAAAAAATGTCAGCAGTAAAAAGACACCTTTTTGAGCACCACTGAAAGTAATAAGTTAGCAAATGCTAAGTACAAGTATACACCCTCCTTTAACAAAGTATGCATTTCTTTTATATCCTGGCACACCACAATTTTAATTTTTTTTCTTGTGTTTGATTAGTTGTTATAGCAAGTGTAAAATTTGTTTCCCAGAAAAATAATCTCACTGATCAGAGCTATGTATTTGCATTCACCCCATATATCCCTAATTCTGGTTTTATGTCGTCATCTACTCTAAAATATAATTTGTAATTAAGATTATCATAGCAGATGTATCATTATCCTTTTTTTTTTTTTTTTTCTCCTTCTCCTAGTGGTGGAAGTACAATCACAGCTCAGGGAATCAACTTGAACTCAGTGTGCTTTCCTCAGATGGTGATTACTGTACCTAAACTGGGAATGAACTTCTCTGTGGTGAGTCAGTCTTAGAGAAGACAGTCTGTTATCTTGACATCTTCATGTGGTGAATGGCACTGAATTTTCAGTCAAAATACTTTAATTTTTGCCTTGAAACTTCAGGGCTTCCACAGACACTTTGTGGTTTTCTGCACAGACTGTTTCCACTGCAGGGGCAAAACTCAACAACAAATTTGAAATTAAGCTGGGGGTAGAAAAACAGTTCCCAAGGAACCTCTTCCAAAGAACTAAGGCTTTTGCAGTATCTGATGACAACATTTTTATATTGCATTTTAACAATGCAAGTTCAGTGACTAAGCACAGAACAATGGAATACAGGTATGTCAGATTACACAACAAGTTCAAGTGATAGTGTGATAGGCAGGAAATATATTCAAATGGTGACTGTGGATATAAAAAGAAAATGGAACAAACATCAAAGAAAGAGGAAAAGTAAATATGTAAAATCAAAAGTAGGCATTATTTTGAAGAATTTCTGATTGCCAAATTACATACTGGGGCAAATCTTTCCTAACTTATCAAAGCTCAGCCACTAAGCTTTAAGAGAGGTTTGGGCTCTTGCAGTTGGGTATCTCTGCATGAACAGAAGGTCAGTCAGGGATCTGAGCCTTCTTTTGTACTTGAGTTGATAATACAGTGTCTAAATGTAAATAAGGTGATCAGATGCGACCATACGATCTACTTTAATTTTTGTAAGGCAAAGATAACATTTATTGGCTACTTGTGCTGGAACTGTTTCCTGTAAACTTTTGCCTACACATTTGTGTTGCACCTCCAACATTTTCTTATCCTGTAAGGTCTGTTTAGCCTAACTGAAGCTAAATTGACCTACACTCTTTATGACATGCTGTGCTACTGCTCATATTCTCAGTTTATTCGTGATGATTGTTATACACTATTTCCTGTACTGAATTCTAAGTATTAGACCTAGGTTTGCTCAAAGCATTTTAAATGGTATGTCTGCAAATTTGCAGTCTTTTATAGTTTCAAGGTCATAACATTCTTCATGATCCTAATTTGTATAATATGAGTGTCGGGACCTGAATTTCAGATGGATGTGATCATGGCTTGTAATTTAATTGGTTCAGATTTTAATCTGAAAATCAGTGCCCCTGCAATGAAACACAGTGTTCAATGTTATCAAAAAGACACTTTACCCATGAGTTAGAAAGCAAAACATTTCAGTGAAATCAACCAAACTCAAAATCTATTAGCTTTTGAGTAATGTGGGCATGATTATTTGTAAGTACAAAAGATTTCCAAAGAAAAGGTCATTGCTGAATGTTTTGACCAGTCTTTCTTTCAAAGTAAAGATCATCACTTGCTTTCTCTGTTCCCCTGTGAGAATACGCAGTATTGCTTCTCTTCAGGCCCTGATTCTGCATACCTTGCTCATCAAATATTTGGAACTTCCACAGAAATTTAACAGATTTGAAAGAGTCTGAAGTTTTAAAGAACTAAATCCACTGTCCAAAAGTGACTGGGAACTCCAGACAATGAACACTGTAGAGTTTACCCTCTACCCCAGATATCAGGGAGCAGCTTTTCCTTTGAGCAGTGGTTTGCTGCCATCCTGCAGTTTAACCTGCTATTAGAAAAAAGACATGGACATAGACAGTCAGAATTAGCTCCCTTTTTCTTTTCATACCTTGCAGTGTGGATGACATTTGCCAACATACAAGAAGAGGCAGGTCTGACTCTCCTTTTCCATAAGTCCTCTACCACTGCTGATCGCTAAGGATCTGCCCCAATGTAAAAGCAGCTGTACGCAAGTTCATTCTCCCTGCACAAGGGGTGGAATATAACCTCAAACAGGTTATAATCCAGAGTGTTTAATACT
Source organism: Syrrhaptes paradoxus (assembly GCA_013400615.1). Taxonomy (NCBI): domain Eukaryota; kingdom Metazoa; phylum Chordata; class Aves; order Pterocliformes; family Pteroclidae; genus Syrrhaptes; species Syrrhaptes paradoxus. The sequence continues at coordinate 31,633 of VZTO01018772.1, read as the reverse complement.
TTGACACTGCCCAAATATTTTGCTCTATTGAAATTAAAGGCTTTAGGCACTTGGTAAATGAAAGGCTTTTGGCACTTGGTGGCTTTCCCTCCCTGTGCGGCAGCCCAACTCTGCTTGCCATTTGTTCTGCCACTAGTCATTAACTTGAGCTTATTTCTCAAGGAAGGATATTTCTTAGGGAGAAGGGAAAGATTTATAAGTGGCAAAACAAGATTTAACTGTGTAACTGAGGAAATTGCTGGTGGAGGATGCCTACGGCTGCAGCTTGCCCCATCCTGCGCTGAAGATTCTGGGCCCTATGCATGAGCGATATGCCAAAAAAAAGCTTTCATCCAGTCATTACAAAAATAAACAATAATGAGGAACTATTTCCAGCAAGGATCCAGAGCACTGCAATGACCAACTATCCCTTTTATACAGGAGAAAATAGGTTGTGGTCCTGAATAGACTAAACCCAGACAAACAGTACAATACAAATGAAAATGATCAAGATGTCCTATAGCTGAGGTTATGTATCTTTTTGCTTCTTTAGTTTGGGAGAGGAGAGCTGAGTCATTTTTTTTAAATTGTTATTTGAGACCTTTTTCTTTTCAGTTTTCTCTCACCAGCCTCCTCCAAGAAGCTGCTTTTGTCAGCATTCAGAAACTCTGGCTCTTGGGAAAACCAAAGCCAGCACTGAAACACATCCCAAAGCATCAAAGGAAAGTACAGCTGGGAGGGACCAGGGAGACCTAGCCTGGCCTGCTTCCCTGTGGCAGGAGCAAATGTACGCAGACCACTGCCTGATGGATATTTGTCTAGGCTGTTATTAAAGCTCCTTGTGAAAGAAATTTCACAACCTCACTTAAACAAACTTTGGAGAGAGCTGCCCTACCTGCTTACCTAGTGGTTTGGAAAGACTTCTTTCTAATAATTAACCCAAATCCTAGCTGCTAATTAGCTATCTTTTTTTTTAACCCTCAATGGACAGGAACAACAGATTACCAGTCTCTCCTGCTAATTTTATATATTTGCACTACATTATGATTCAGCCTTTCTCTTTTCCAGTTAAAACAAACCAAACTGGTCTAACTTCTCTTGATACCTGTTGTTTCCTAGAGCTCTGCTCATTCTTTCTGCCACCTCCCAGACCCTCTCGCATTTACGGGAAGACTGGTGGTGCCTGATTAAAAAGAGGTTTAACCTTTTCCTGTCAGCTATCTCTCCCTGAACCCTTAGTTCACTCCATCAGGCTTAACTGTGTCCTAGAGCCCTGCTGGAGTCCTAGCGTGAGTGGAAGGTCACTTTTGTAAGCAGCAGGAGCTGTTGGGGATGTTCTGCATCCCAAAGCCTCAGGGAGCAGAGCCAGCTGACATGCCCTGGGGCGTTTGCTCTTCTCTGCCTGTTTCTTTACAACACAGTGGAAGAGATGAGCTGTACAACTGGTAAAAGAGGTTTTCTGGAACAACTCCCCATAAGAAATGCAGTTTCACTGAGACTGAAAAGTTTTGGGGGCAATATGCCAGGCCCCTGTAGAAGAAACATTTAAGTTGAGGTTTTCAACTTTCATATCTGAAGTTCAGTATTTCTGAAGCTTTTTCTTCTACAAGGCAAAAATGCCTTACTTCAACTTTATAATTTTCATTTTATATTTATTTAAATTTCCTTTAAATTACTCAATGTTGTATTCACACTAGTTGTATTTGTATTACATGCTCTGTTAGCACTATCAAAATAATACATTTGCTTTCTTTGAATCTTGTCTTTCAATGAGTGAAAAAAATGTTATAGAGTTATTGAACCATATGTTTCAATGCTCGCAATGTGCTTCTTTTTAGTTTCTGTTTCATGAGATCTTTTGACCATTTGTTCTCACTAGGAACAAAAAATATAAATGTAGGCAGTGCTGCATAAATTCCCAAGAGCTCTAGATAATACACAAGGATACACTAACCTCAGTTCTGCTCACACAGTTCCTGTGTGAGGTGCACATGAAGGGAAGCAGCTCATTCCTTCCTTTCACTTTGCGTTGTGCCTGTAAAAAAGCTTTGCACGGTTTGGAATGGTGTTTGATCAAGAGAGTGATTTACAAAATGAGTGTCTTCTAACCTCTGCTGTAAGTCGTGCTAGATGTTTCGTCTGCTTCTGAAGCACTTGAGGCCAATCTTTTGTCTTTGAAAGCCTGTACTTTGCAGTGATTCCCCAGTAGTGAACAAGTGGTCATTCAGGAATCCTTTGCTGTAGCATTTTTAATATTCCATCAATTAACTAGTTTGGATATATATTCCCATTCCTTAATCTCTTCTAACCATGAATGTCCCAAGATATGCAAGGTTGCAAAATTATGGAGAAGCACCTTTTAGTACATGACCTTCAATAACTGACCTTGTAGCTATACAAGATCATCTCTTTCCACAGACTTTTAATTATCTCTTCAGTAAGTAATCTCTTGAATGAACTTTATAATTTCTTAATTGCTCCCTGCTAGATGCCATTTCCTGCTGTTTTATAGGAGAAATTTTAAATGGCCTAAAGTTTCTTCAGTGTTTACAAGTCTGTGAACAATCCAGGCTCATAATAATCATCAAATGCCCAGAATTCACCTGTGAGTGTCTATCTTAGATTTATTAAATAAAATAATGATAGAAGAAATTTCCTGGAAACTGTGGATGGTAAGTTTGTGATATTGAAGATATTCCTGACTACCTATCCAAAGACACTCAGGATTTAAGTCTCTATCTGTGTTGACTCTGTGGCATAAAGCTGCCACAGAAGCCCAGCAAAGAGTTTCCTTCACGGAGGGGAACCATTGGCCTTTCTTTATGTGCTGAGTCTGCACCTCATGCACATCCCCTGGCAAGGAAAGAGTGCAGCAGGGGCTGTCAGGGAAAAGCCCACGCTGTGAAATCACCTACTGCCAGGGATGTGGTACTAATAGGTACATTGACCATCCCAAGCCCCGGGAGGAATTTAGACTCCCAGTCAGTATTGGTCATATTGTGCAAAGGGCTGGCTCTCAGACCCAGAAGCAAGAGAGGTTTTACTCTACCTTCTGGTCCAATGATCTGAGAGACTGGAAGTATCATCTCCCATGCCTTCACGCAAGAAGACAATTAGAAGAAAAATGCTCCCAATCCATTAGGGCCATTTATTGCACTACCTGAAACGGCAGTAAAAGCCCATGAGTTCTCTGAAAAATCTTCAAGATGCCCTGCTTGAGTGTCCCTGCTCAGTTTCTCACCTACACAGAAAAGCCTTCTGAATGGGCTTTGCTCAATTCAGACCTGAATTCTCATCTCTTTCTATTGAGAAATCATCCTTTGGCAAAGATGGCTGGAGAGTCTCCCGGTCTGTCTTTAACCTCGTTCATCTTCCATTCCTCACTGGAACTCCAAAAGTTTACTTTTTATGAAAGGACAAATTGGCCATTTTCTCCTTTCTGACTGCTACAGATCCTGAAATACACATCCAGCTGCCCCTCTCTTATCTGGGTCAGCTGCTGGGAGACCTTTGGAGCTCAGAGATCTTCCCTCATACTTTTCCTGTTGTTCTACCAGATGAAAAAGAATCGAATTGGACACCAAAGTTCAGATTCTGTAGGTCAGGTTTGAATTAATTGCCTCAAGGGTCATATTTTACAAATGAAACAAGAATACATACTTTTAAGTAATGAGTCATATGCATTGTGCAATGGATTATCATTCCCTTTAGGGTATAGTATTTACTTATGCTTGTGAAATGCTCCATAATTTTTACATCTTTTATTCTTTATTGTCTTCAGATGTAAATTATAGTCACAAGAAGAATGTAGGCTTAGATTTTAAAGTGAAGGTACTTTAAAGCCTAATTAAATAAAAGTTAAAGGTGCTGGGTGATAGGCAGTATCTTAATTGAGAAGGCAATAGATTGAATTAGGGCTTTTTTCTTATAGATCTTCAATCCAATATTTCTTGAAAACTAAACCATCATATTCTTCAATTGCTAAAACCAATTTCAAGGTAAAAATGTCATGTCAAATCATGTACCAATAAGGGCATTGCAAATAAGATTTTTCATGACCTTACCAATCAGTCACATTGCATCCCCTCCAAAGAGTATTATTAGATTTTTATCATTTTCTGAAAGCTTCCTCTTCAGAGACCAGCCTGATAAAGTAAAGTATCTGATTCTAATAGATAGCCACAAACAAAGTTATGAATACCACTGCTATTCATTTAAGGGACAACACTACTCTGCAGTAGATAAAAAGTGTAATGAATTTACATTAATCAAATAAATATAATGATTACCTGGGACATATTTGGTTTTATAATTATATATTTTAGTAATCTCTTATTAGAATCGACACAATATGATAGACATCTTTAAGAATATTCATATATCATGGAAAAAGTATGGCTTGATCATCCATTATACTAATGATGCATCTTATTATTACCATACTGATTTAAATTAATTTATAGATCCATGTGAAATAACAAAGCCTGAGTTATGGTCAATGGTGTGTAACAAGGTATTCAAAAGAGGAAGAACAGTCTAATACTGTAAGCAAATGGAGTGAAATTCTGCCTTGTCTCGTGTCCCACAGATTACCTTCTTGCCATGGGGGATGCACAAATATTTCCAAATTTGTGCTAGGAATCTAAATGGGCTGTTAGTTACATGGGTGCAAGTCCCATTAGCATCACTGAGAGCTGCACTAAGTTATTTAACTGAGTGCCAGACTCACAGCTCACAGACACGTAACCCTTGTTAAAACTAGTACTCAGTTTCAGAGCCTTGAAAATGCTTCCCTGGGCAGATTCAGTATTTCACAATATTATGCACGGAAACATGAATTTCTGTGGCAATAAGAAAAAGTGGTGATTTGTGGATAGCTAATTTAATCCCACTTTTTAAACTAATGTGAGTATATAACTGATACAGCTTGAACAGTTATGTCACTGATTTGAAACGGCAAAACTACTTTGCATTAATTTAACATATTAGAGACAAATGTAAACTAATTTTGCAGCTCCTTCAGGCAGCATTTTATAATGAGAATCATTTTAATTTGAAAAACAGAAAAAATGAGGTTTTTTGGTCTTCTCTAGATGCTCAAATGTATGACTAGGCGCTAAACCCCATTCTTATCGAGGCACATGTAAGCCACTCTATTTATATAAAAAAAAAAACGTGTAATCTCTGTTGTCACTGTACAGGGAACTACTTACAGAAGGTTTATACTGCTGGAAGAAAAATACTTCTGTGGAGCTGAAGCAACTCTGTTTGTGCCAGAAATCCTTCACCCATATCTACAGTAGGCAGCATGAAAGGGAGGCACAGAGGAGGGAATACACGGCACAATCACAAACAAGCCACTCTGCGGTTTGTGTGATGCTGCCCAGCACCCACAGTGCCTCCCCTCGATGCTTGTGGATGTACTGTTGACATTATAATCAAATTAGTCATGTAGAAACCTTCAGAGTCAAGAAAGAGAAGTCGACCCTTCTAAAGCACTGTTAATCTGATTAAAGCTGTTGTCTCAAACAGATCAGATGAATCCCCCTCTAGGTGACCTGTTTCCCTCTGTTCACTGTAACGGCAGTTTAGACAGCTAACTCCAATGCAGGTATCTGGATGCAGGCTGGATGAATGCTGTCTGCAAGGATTCACATTATCCCTGCAAACTGCCTAAACTCAGCTTCAGATCAGGGCTGCCTGCAAACCCCTGCTGCCCTTGCTTGCAACACAGCAATCCTTTTAGGAAGGACCTGCGTCTGTCTTGTCTGTCCCACGAGCCTGTGTCGAGGTGGTGTGGGACAGAGGGAAGCACTCTGGCCAGGTATTTCACACTGGATCGCACCCCCACAGCACGGAACGTGCCCTGGCAGGTTGTCTGGATGGTGGGGTGCACTGTCAGCTTTCCCTCGGGAAGCACCTCTAGAGCAGGCCCTCACAAGAATTAACAGCAGAGTGAGGGGCAAGCACGGCTTTAAGCCTGTTGTCAGGCAGCTCCTGCACAGCAGTGAGGGGCAAACTTCTCATCCCCACTGGTCCAAGGAGATACAGCGTGAAGCGTGTCCCACAGTGGACACTCCTAGGAGGGACTTGCATGACACCAGCATACCTAAGCACCGAATACCACATGTTTGGGGCCTTACACATTTTTTGAAAGAAGATACACTTTGCTGCGCTTTCATGGTGCAGAATCCCATGGTGGTTTTGGCTTTAAAGCACTTTCTCACAGCATCCATAATGTCTTTCTGGAAACATAGTGGCTTAGCTGCACTGTGGGTAAACAGTGCTTCTCTTTTGTTTTCCACTGTTCCAGTCAGATTCATTTGCCCTGTTTTTATCTTCTTCTCTGGTACCTTGCTATTGCCTTGGTGGTGTAAAAGGAAGATAAATTCATGTGTCAGTCACTCTGACATAGGCTAGGTAAACTGAATTACGGCTGCTTTGTGTCCCAGTACATCTCAGTACATCAGGAGAGCCTCCTCATGGTCCTTGGCTTTGGAAATAATTTTCCATTAATTATGTGCAAAATATTTATTTTAAAAGTGCTGTGAACAATCAGGACAGGAAGGTTGCTTACTCGAACATTTCCTCAACAAGAGTGCAAACACCATTGACATGAAGTTTTTATACTTTACTCCCAGCTCTAACTAAATGCTGTGTAGCACTAATCAGGATTTTGCTTTGGTTAAAGAAGAACAAGACCTCTGGTGTTTATTTTTCCAATACATGTATATTGTTAAAGAACACTTATGTTCATCAGGGACTTCCTATGCACATACTTACTCAATTACCTCTTTCTTTCTTTCTTACAGGCGTGTAGCCACCGCTCTAGCTCAGAGATAATCTGCTGTACAACTCCTTCACTGAAAGCCTTCAATCTCCAACCACCTTTTGTAACCAAAGTGTTCTTTATTTTTGACGGTGTCAACTCTTTGTACTTTGATTTTGATTATGTAAATAATCCTGTATTTAAGCATTTTGAAAAGCCAGTGTTCATCTCAAGAGGCAACCAAAACATTCTGGAAATTAAGGTAAGAAATGCTGAAATACTTTTTTCAATTATTTGCATGCGCACATCAGCCGTGTAGTGTGGAACAGACATTTTGATGAAATAAAGAAAGCCCCAAGGAAGCACAGACAGAGAGCAGTGAGAGAGACAGAGAGCAGTGTGTTCAATACTATGCTCATCCAAGCCCCCAGCTGTCAAAACTTAAAAGATACAGAGCTGAAACCAAAGATATACCAGGGTGGTTGTTGGCATCAGGTGGCGAGGGAAAGGGGCTTTCCTTATCCTCACGGGAGGACCACGCTGTGTCAGCTTCTGATTCCAATGAGCAGCGTCACCGGTTCAGGATTAAACATGGCATCAGCCCAGAACCTGAAGTGTGTGGTCTGCGTACAAGTCCCAGCTCTTACTGTCACAGGGTTTTGTGTCCTTCCTCACAAAAGACATGGAGTTGCCTTTAGAAAGTGGTCGAGCAGCTTTGGCTCTCTAGAGCTGAGGGAAACTCTGGCCTATGCACAAAATCACTCATGAGCATCAGTCACCACTGTAGCCTAAATATTTACGGATCCATGAAAAATGCAAAGTTGATGCTGAGTGGCTGTTAAAAGAGCACTGAGAGTAGCCTACACAGCACTGACAAACTTCTCTTAGGAATTAGGCACAGGCACAGGCTACCCTCTATTAGAGTGCTATGGAGTGCTTTCTTTACGGTGAGGGTGACAGAGCACTGGAACAGGCTGCCCAGAGAGGTGGTGGAGTCTCCTTCTCTGGAGACATTCAAAGCCCGCCTGGATGCGTTCCTGTGCGATCTGATCTGGGTGTTCCTGCTCTGGCAGGGGGATTGGACTGGATGATCTTTCGAGGTCCCTTCCAACCTCTAACATTTTGTGATTCTGTGATTCTGTGATTCTGTGATTCTGTGAAAGTTAAATCCATTTTGCAAGAGTCCGATTTCCTGAATTCTAGTATTTTTCTGAGTTAGAGTATCAAATAGGAACATTATAAATACAGGTATTTCTAATTTATAATGAATGTTTATGAAAATGGATTATCGTGTACATTAAATTTATATAGAATATCTACAATTTATATAAAATATAATCGATAAAAAATGCTTTACAGAAGAGAATCAGCCTTAATGCTGGGGTCATCTCTTTGTGTAGCTGGTCCATAGCTCTGTAAGCCCAAGCTCTTTTCTATGACAGCCATGAAATCTTGAAGCCCTCAGGTCTTTGACTCCAAGATAGTCCGGTGGGCCAGCTCCTGAGCTGCAGGAAAACAAAGGGAATTACCTCAGAGCCTCTGTCAGCCATGCTGGGTTCCAGTCAAACTCTCTTAATATTGATCTGTCTCCACAAAGTGTTTTGGGAAAATTCCAAAAAATAATCAGTCTGATTTTGTTTTGGTTTGGTTTGTTTCTGTTTGAAATTTGTGGCTGTACATTTACCCCTTCTTCAATGCAGAGCAATTCTCCTGATCAGTTATGGAGAAATCCTAGAAAGAGTTCTGTTGTGTAGGTCAACGGAGATCTGGGAATATATAGCTGCTGCATGGCTCAGTGCCTCTGCGCAGTGACAGCAGTGTTTTCCAGTATTTTGCAGGTCATGCATATCAACCAGTTGGAAAGAAGACTAATTTGAGAAGAATCATAGAATAACTTAGATTGGAACGAACCTCTGGAGGTCTTTGTGGTCTAACTCCCTTGCTCAAAGCAGGGCTAAGTTAAAAATTAGGTCAGGTTGTCCATGGCCTTGTCTAGATGAGTTTTGAATATCTCCAAGAACAGAGATTTTACAGTTTTAAAAAACCCAGCTCCTCTAGCCTTGCATTGTGCACGCTGTGCTTCAGCTCCCTTCCTACATCAGTGGCCCTCTGCTATACTTCATCCAATTTGTCAGTGTCTCTCTCGTCCTGCAGGGTTCGAAATTTGACACACTTCTCCAGGTGTGGTCTCACAAGCACTGAGCAGAAGAAAACAATCACCTTCAATCTACTGGCTTTACTGCTGCTAAAGTATGTGGTGAGCCTTCATCACTGCAATGGCACAGTGCTGCCTCATTTCACCTAATGCTCCACAACGACCACAAGTCCTTTTCTGTAGAGTGTCTTCCTACCTGGCTGTCCCTAGCCTGTCCTGGTGCATGGGGTTATTCCACGCCAGGTGCAGGACTTTGCGTCCATCTTTGTTGAATTTATGAGGTTCCTGCTGGCCCGCTTCTCCAGCTTGACACAGTCACTCTGAACAGTGGCTCTGCCCTCTAGTATCTCAGTAATTTTCCTAAATTTGATGTCACCTGAAAGCGCAAGGACAGTGCATCCTGCCCCTTTGTCCAGGTTGTTGATAAAGATTTTAAGCATTATTGGTGCCAGTATCAACCATTGAGGAATGCCACTTCTTAAACTTCGAACCTTTGAGCTGCTGGCCAGACAGTTTTTCAATCAGCTTATAGTCCATCCATCCGGTCCGTATTATCCCAATTTGTTTTCAACGCTGGGAGAGACTGTGTTACAAAACTTGCTAAAAGCAAGGTAAACGTTGTCCAGTGCTCGCCCTTCATATACAGAACCAGTCATCTCCTCATAGAAGGCAGTCGGGCTCCTCAGGCAAAATCCACCCTTATGAACCTGTGCTGGCTCTTCCCATTCGTATTCTTGTCCTTTCTCTGCGTGGAAAAGCTTCCTTGGGGCCTTGCTCCATAATCTTCCCAGAGACTGAGGTTAAAAATTAGGTGTTTCTTAACTCTCTTCTTTCTTTTACTCTTGAACCTTTTATTCTTCCCTAAGAAGTCCCTAGTGCTGTTTATTGCTGGGACGAAGCCATTCAGATGAGAAAGGCTGGCTGAAGACTGTCCCACTGACAACTTACCAATGTCACAATTTTGTAGCATCGATGTGACTTGTAGTCATGGCACCCAAGCCAGATGTCTACCTAAGCCTAATGCCCTGATTATTTCCTGGCAACCAGCTGGAGAATAACATTAGTGAAAGCTGGTCTCCTAGAACAAAGCATGAAGAGGCACTAATTTAACATCTTCCTCTAAATAGAATTAGTTATAGTGGGATGCTTCTATCAAAACAGTGAGGCGACTTCCAGAAATTATAGTTGGGAGCCAAAACATCATTACAAGCCACACTGGCAACACTTTTCCCTCACCCCATACCCGCATTCAGAAATACAGACACACAAGTTTACATGTCTCATGGTCATATTTTGTGCAGTAATTAAGCAAGCTCAGCATGAAATTAAATGGCAGCTTGCTTCAGTGAACAGTCTGTTCTACCAAACCAAAGTTCTTTTATCTTTCTCTTAATTAGTTTCAGAGGGGCGGGAGGAGCTTTTATCACAAGTTTTTCAATCAAACTAATCTAGTGTGACATATTTGACTTTCGTCAAATGACAGTGGGTACCGGTTGAAAGGCTTTTCCCTGATGACCATAAGATGGTTTTGTACAAAAATGTTACACACAAGAAAACATTAAGTCTTCTATCTAAAACACAGGGCACTGTGTGTCACGAATGCCAGCCCTTCTTGTCTTCAGTGCCAGCCCTTTTGTCTTCCACACTGCTGAGCCACTCAAGGTCCCACATCATCACTGTCTTCCTCTGCCAAGTGTGTGGCTCTTTGAAGTCTCTCAGTGCCCACCATGCCCCAGTCAGAGGGGTCATGACAGAGTGGCTTGAGGCACTTCTCTGCTTCAACACCATGAAGACACCACTTCAGAAGTGCTCCCGTGTCCCACCAACATGGGAAGCTCTCAGGGCAGCAGAAATTTTGGTGTTTTGCTGTTGGGCACAACCGAAGACCGGAGTCTGCTGAAGAAGACAGTCCACTTGCTGCCTCCCACAAAAGCCACTGACCCAGACCTGCAAGGTGGCCTACTGACAGCCCTGTGTGTCCTAGCTGTAAAAAAAAAACCCAAAGAAGGAAAGAAACAGCTGCTTACCTCAGTCTGCCCAGCCTGGCGTTGGGCTTGTGCACCAAGCCAGTGTGGGGTCTTTGCGTGTGCTTCCAGAGGAGGCCTAGGCGTGGGCTGCTAGGTGACTGCAGTGTACTTATCTTCCACTAGATAAATAAGTAGCACAGTTGTAATTTAATGTTACACATCACATCTGAGACCTCAGCTGTACTCTGGCACATTTGTCCTAAAACTAAGAGTAGGACAAGACTTCCTGAATTGCCTACTCTGTTCCTAAGCCAGTACAACACATTCTTTCTGATACAATCTTAAGGAACCCTTCTTGTCTACTTGTGGGTTACTCTATTTTCAATCTTGTTTCACATTGCATAGAAAATTATGTTTCTCTCAATGTCTGGTCCAAGAGAGTGCAATATGGAAACCCCAGTATTTCTGAGCAAGCTGAAGTGGAAGCTCTGCAGCTGCACTAACTCCTCATTCTTCCCAACTCAACCTGCTCTGCTTAGGAACCTCAAAAATTCTTCTGACACCAATCTCAAAATTTCCACACCTTGTTTGTGGTCCTTCTGCTGCTTCTAGACTTTCACACAAATTATTCCCATCTCTCTAAAGTTGTGAGCTAGTTGATCTATCAGATTGGTTTGCAACATCTACTCAGTCCAGTAACAAGCTTCTCCAGCTTGCACGCAAGGGCATTGCTCATCAAGGAGCAGGTAATATGCATTTTAAATTCATAGAATCACAGAATGGCCTGGGTTGAAAAGGACCTCAAAGATCGTCTAGTTCCAACCCCCCTGCAGTGGGCAGGATTGCCAACCACTGGAGCCGCTGCCCAGGGCCCCATCCAGCCTGGCCTTGAACCCCTCCAGGGATGGGGCATCCACAGCTTCTCTGGGCAACCTGTTCCAGTGTCTCACCACCCTCTGAGTGAAAAATTTCCGCCTAATATCCAACCTAAATCTCCCCTCTCTTAGTTTAAAACCATTCCCCCTTGTCCTGTCACTATCAACCCCTGTAACAGTCGCTCCCCCTCCTGTTCATAGGCTCCCTTCAAGTATTGGAAGACCGCAATGAGGTCTCCCCAGAGCTCTCTCTTCTCCAAGCTAAAATGGGAAATACTGTTTCCTAGTTCTCACAGGAGCCAGTTTCCTCCTTTTCTTAAAATTTCTTAAAATTTTTCTTACAATTCTGTGGTCCTGAGAAGAGCAAAACCACTGCTGAAAGCATTTTGAAACTCCTAATATACTGAGATATTATAGTGAATATATTTGAAACTATATTAATGGTAATATAATGGTAATGGTAGTAAGTAAAAGCTACTGTCTTCATAATAACTGGCTAAGGACAGCCTTAGGAAAACATCAGTATGATTTTTTTCCCCTTTTGGGCAAGTATCAGTTTTGGTGGAGGAAAAAATTCTAAGATTTGGTGCCACTCACCCACACTCTCCAAGATAATATATCCTGAAGATGGAAAACTCAAACTCAAGTCTTTTCAGGTACATCATTCAAAGGAAAGATGTGAACATGAATAGCTCACAATCTGCAGCAAGTCTTCATACTAATAAGCAATAAGCAGTCAATCACATTGAATATTTACTTAATCAACACAAACAGAATGGCTCCAAGGAGACAGAAGATAGAGGACAAAACTGACTTTTTTGGACAGCAATTTTTTAAATTTACCTGGGGTGTGGCTTTGCCAGTCAAAATAGGACATTAAGCTGGCTCTCCTACATGTTTATTAAAATTTTCCCAGGGTTCAGTCTGATTCTGCAACAGATCTAAAACATATGCCAAAGTAAGATTCTTGTGCCCCTCAGAAAGGGATTCGTGTTTTCTTTACAGTATATGAGGCCTTGTAGCAGTGTTGGCCATGACACCTTCCCCCCCTTCTGGTGAAAAACTCCCAGATCCATCCCATATTATTAGTATTAGTATCAGTGTTACTCCCCATCCTCCCTTCGCCCCTTTTAATCCCACTTAATGTGCTTGTTCTTTCTTCTTAAACTGGGCTGTACACAAGGTCGGGCAGCTTAAATACTGATGCACTCCTGAGCACAAAAGATCTGGAACTTGGCCTCTGGACACTACTATCACAATACTAGAAGGAATAATATTTCATCCAAGTCTGGGATGTGAAAGCAGGTTTTCTGAGCAGGGAGTGTACTTTCCATGCTGTTATCTTTACCAGAGTTTGTTCCTTTTTGGTCTGTGGAATGCGACTTTTAACAGATTTGTGCATTTTTATGATTAGAATTAATTAGTTCTTTTTGAAAGCTTTACTCTTACTACCATAACCACTTGCAAAACAAAATGTTTGAGATGCCTTTAGTTTGTGTATAATATAATGCCAGTTTTGTGTAAACAACAGGGTCACATAATGCTTTCTTTCTTGTGCAAATTATGCAAAAATCTAAACAGGACCAACAGGATTTATCCCTCGGACATCTACATTTTTAGAAGTCTGTATGGGCTGTGTGAGTATTAGTGACAGGAAATTTTATCAGTAAACTTTATCATCCCTCTCTGGCCTGTCTGTGAAACTCCCATTTACATGAAAAAAAACCCGCATATTGACAGGGCAATGTAAATTTGCATTAGTCTTTTATTTCACTATTGTTTTTCCATTAAAAACATTTTCCAAGGTAATAAAACAACTTGTCCTTAACATCTGTGAGATGGTTATGTAATATGAAATTGATTTTTTTTTTCCAAGGGAAATTATATTGATTCAGAAGCTGTTAAAGGAGAGGTGCTAAAAGTTGGAAATAAAAGCTGTGAAAACCTCCTCCTGCAGCCAGAATCAATTCTGTGTACGGTTCCCAGCGATCTCCTGAAATCCAACAGTGAGCTAAATATAGAGGTGAGGCAGCTACACCACACATGAGATATTAATGCCATTTTTATTATCATTCCCAATGTCACTATTGAACCTATAAACTTCAAATTTAACCCTAAGCCTGTGTTTACAGAGATACCTCTATACCTATTTGTTTGGGATGGAAATTCAGATAATATTGACTATTTTAAGAAATAAAATGATAGTTATTAACCCAAACACAAGAGGAAACATGGGGAAGAACGGGAAGCTGTAATGGAGTAAGTTTACTTTGGAGCTCACAAGTCCTTTTCTCAGGAAAAAAAAAATCTGCAGTTAAGAGGATCAGATCTTTTCTGAAATTTTTTCTTGTCTGCATTTTATAATTTCAATTATTTTTGTAAGGTGTAGATAGGACAAATGTTTGAGTTCCACTATCATTCTAAAGGTGGTCTCACTAGAGTAATTCAGAATGCTACTGCAAATTTAAATTGTAGACAGTTTTGTCCTACTGATTCATAGAATAAGACAGAAATCTTTCAGTATCTTTGTATTTTTTTAAATATAAAAAAAAGGACAATTGCAGCAGAAATGGATTATTACCTTTAAACTATGAAATTTAATGATCATGGAGTCTGATTCACTGCAAGCAGTGGAAACTTTGCCAGTCATGTTAAGTGTGACTAGGATCAAAGTCTATGTAAGCTCTTTGGAGCAGGGACCATCTATTTTTTCTATGTCTTTATGGCATTCATCTCAATAGGAACCTGGGCTGTGAACGGTATTCCTATGTGCTACTGCAACCTAAGTAAATAGTAATAACTAATTTGCTTTATCAGTACAGTAAATATTAATTTATTTTAACATTAATTTACTTTGAAAAGTACAAATTACATTTATTGGATGTATCAGGCAAACTATAAAATCAGATGCAGCTCTCCTTTTGGCATATCAGTTTCCCAGACCTGGAAATGCCTAGTTTAATCTAATACTTGTGCATATGTTACATTCTGTACCTGTTCATATTTTTTCATATGCAGCTGGGACTGGCACTGCATTCAACCAGTTCTACTATGTGATACTTCCTTAACCTGTAAGAAACAAATATGCGTGATGTATTTCGTACATAGAAAAGAACACAACATAAAGGGGTTAAATAAGGTTTCTGCTTGTTTACTGGCAAGGAGCCTCAGAAATTGCAGTCTGCCCAGTGAAGAAGAAAATTTGCTCTTTTGACGGGCAAATCCATCATTACAGTACCCAGAGGAATGAATTCCACAGGAAGAAGAGAAAAGATGGCCAAATGCATTCCAACTGACTGAGCTAGTGCCGTGTGACCTAAAACAGTTTTTCCCTGTTAGCTGCTTGCTGTTTGTTTGGTTGTTGATTTGGGGGGTTATTTTTTTGTTTTGTTTTGTTTCTTTAAACTGTCGAGAAGCAAGAAGCTGGCAAGAGACAGGCTCACATGACCCTGGGAACTAAAATGCAGGCACGCAGTCAACAGAGAGTTTGATGTTACAGCATATTTATGCCAGAAGGACACATATTAAAGACTTTTGAGCTAGGGTTTTTTAACATACATCTCAGCCTATATATCCATAGGCACATGCATTGCCCTGCACCATTTGAGTAAAAGTATGAATTTAGTATTTTGAATTAACATCTGGTAGCAGTGGGACACTCTTATCCAGAGTACATGTGTCAGTGCATGCTCTGTGTGTGTGTTGTAGGTTGTAGAGAACTGTGTCAGTAGCACAGCTCTTGAAGGCATGATGAATCAAAAAAATGTAGATCTGCTTTCACATACACCAATATAATAATTTCTCCACTCCCAGTATCTTATCACAGTACGGCATCACAAAATAAATATTTAATACATATGGAACATATCAGCTCATACTTTAATACTAATAATCTGCTTCTTACTTGAAATCATAACACTCTTTTTTTTCTTTGTTTTTTTCAGTGGAAACAAGAAGTTTTGTCAACAGTTATAGGAAAAGTGCTGATCCGGCAAAATCAGAATTTCACAGGACTCATTGCTGGAGTTGTTTCAACATCAGTTTTAATTTTTATCTTTTTGGTGTTTTTCCTTTGGAGAAGGAAGAAGAAACAAATTAAAGGTCCATCATAGTCAATTTCATCAAATATTATATCTCAGATTTAAAAACTGACATCAGTTAATGCTTTGTTTAACTGCCATGCAATGCCCTGTTGTAACCTGTCAGCAGAGGTTTCCCAATCAAGTCCAATGTTCAGTTACATTTCAGCCCTGGGCTCTTGCCTGAGCTGGGTGAAGGGCCACACTATGCCTAAAGGATTTTGGAGGAACTCTGAACTATTAGGAAAACTTATTAACTTCTCTTCCTCATTCAGCCTTGGAAGGGGGGACAAGTAAATGACACGTGTGGAATCACGAGTACTTTAGCTTCATCCAGTTGCCTTGTAGCCTAAGTTGTGCAAGTCCCAAAGTGCTGCCATGTGCTGGTCTCCTGTTCACCCGAATCGGGAACTTGCTCAGAGTGTGCCTCTTCTGTGGCCACCATGTCTGCCACACTGCACAAGGGAGGAAGGAGGAGGAGAGCTGGTATATAACCAGGTCTTACTCTGACACAGTGTCACAGACAGATGATGAAGCTGGACACAGGGGCTTCCGCTGTGGCTGAGAGTGGGGCTTTAACACAAGTTGAAGCAATTCTTGTGCTGTACAAATAGCTCACGTTCAGGCCCCGTACATGTTGCCTCAGCAGCAACCTGACCCTCTTCCCAGCAGAACAGAACATCTAAACTTAAATAAATACCTAAATGAATGTTGGCACACAGTAAACATGAGAGTTTTCTAATATTTCTTCCTCCCTCCCTTTCAGATCTGGGAAGTGACCTAGTGCGCTATGATGGTCGAGTGCACACTCCTCACCTGGACAGGCTGGTGAGCGCAAGGAGTGTAAGTCCAACAACAGAAATGGTTTCAAGCGAATCTGTTGACTACAGATCAACTTTTCTAGAAGGTACACCTCTATTGTGAATCTGTATGGATGTTATTTTATACAGCTTGCTTTTCATATGGCTTCAGATGATAGCTATTTTGATCAATATCTTAATTTCAATTTTTCATCTGGCTTGTCTCTGTCTGCATTGTTTGAGACTTTTGTGTGTTCATAGGTTTGCTATTTGAACTGAGTTTCTCAGGTGCTTCCCAAGATTAGAGTGCAAAGGATTTTTACTTCTACTTAGGTTGGAGGAATATATAAAATACTGTTAGTAAAAACTCTCTGTAAATATGCTCTACAGTTTATTAGGAGCTAGTGGATATAACAATCCTATGTTATCATGAAGTCCATCACACCATGTGTAAATCCACTCTGAAAAAAAGTGATTTTAAGGTTAGCATCGAGTGGCTGTAGGTTTAGTGTGTCTCAGTGACTTCATACAGTCATTACAAAGCAACTCTGTCAGCCCAGCATGGGACATGGAGTTTTGTAAATTGATATTCTTATGTCTGTTCATGCCCCTCCTATAAAATGGCACATTGTGTGACACAGAAATGTTGATTTTAAAAATTAAGCTAAAGGGATATGAAAACTGTGACAGATTGAGTGGAAGTCCATGTGTGCTGAGATGCCAGTCTCAGAAAACACTGTTCATTTTCAGGCCTGTGAGTATGATGGGAGAATAACCCTGTGCTGAATGTATTTTTGTGCCTAATGACACCATTTTAGAGTGGGTATTCTCCAGAAGAGCACTCTGCTGAACTTATCATACCACTTTAGGCTGAAAATGTCCTTTAAGATGTATGGAGTCCATGTTCTGTGAATCTGTTAACTATTAGGAGTTACCACAGAATCACAGAATGGTTTGGGTTGGAAGGGACCTTAAAGATCATCTAGTTCCACCCCCCTGCCATGGGCAGGGACACCTCCCATTAGACCAGGTTGCTCAAAGCCACATGCAGCCTGGTCTTAATATGATATTCAACCATGTGATATTTGGCCATTATGATATTATGACCATATTATGATATTTGAGAAATCACAGAAATTAATTAGTCTTGGTATAGACAGTGTCTTGTACTATTTCAGGTGCTGCCATATACAACTCAATAGAAAACACTCCAAATCCTTATTCCACCTTTGTAATCCCCAGTCATGGAGCTGTTTGAGAGCCAGGCCCGTTCCCAGCTTCCTTTATGATTCTTTAATTGCTGCCGCCAGCTCGCACAGGAACTGTCTTGATTGTAAGATTCCCAAAGGAAAAGGAAAGCCTGTGCCACTGGTTAGAAGGGAAAGTGGTACATGAGACAAAACTATGCAAAGATCCTTGGTGGAAGGTAAATGTGTAGTGGTCCTGGGGCCACTGTGCACTGGCAAAGCACAGCAGAGAGTGCAAGGAGGAGGTGTGTTCACGGAATGTTCCTCTAAGAATATTCATGTCAATTAGTGTCAAAGAGTAAAATGACAGGAACATTAGAAAACATGCAGGTTTACATGTAACAGCTGTAAAAAATATTTTGAAGCCATGCCTAGAGTATTTTACCATGATTATTGAACAGATATTTGCCCTTGGTGACATAAACATGGCTTTGAAAATGTAAGAGTTTGTATTTTCACATGCAGATATAGCAGCACTGAGTTTTTCTCCACACTTAGACTGATAACAGCACTATATGAAAATTTCCCAAGTTTTATACATGAATATATAAAGCATGTCTGTACAACACCTTTAACTCTTTGTGATAAAATATTTAATAATTTCTGTTGTTAAATTTATTCGCTTTTTTTCTTTTTTGACCCTGGGCTGAATTTTGCTCATTGACTCCACTGGAATCATTCCAGACTGAAATGCTGTAAATTAAACTTAGTTCTTTGATTCTATTACACAAAATAGTAGAAAAAATCTTTAAAACAAAAGCAATTTAAAATAGCTGAACAACACGCTGTTGACAAAAATAATTTTCTCAAATAAATACTCATTGCTTGACTGAAACATTTTAATTTCTGCTATTTTAAATAATCTGGCTCATGTTATTTTCATGAGTGGCACCAACTGTATTATCTTCAGCAGTTACAGGATATGATTCACCTCTAGGCATTTCCCTGGTTGAATATTTACCATTGGATAAATATAGCTAGTCACCAGAAGTTTGGAAACTTCATGAAATATAAAGTCCCCTAACAAATTAGAATATGACAATAATAAAAGGCTTCATGTTTTCAGTTGTTCACTACTTCCTCCTCCACTATCACTGTCATTTTTCCATTTTACTCCTGTTACTCCCAATTACTAGAAATGCTGTAATCTACACTTGGCAAGATGTGACAAGGCTTCATTCCAACCCCTCGGAAAACTGGAAGTTTTGTCATTTACTTTCATAAAAGTAGAGCTGAGACAAGCATAAGTTTCTAGCAGCACGATTTTCCTGAAGTTTGGCAGATTAGCAATGCATATTTTCATTTTCCTTTGTGACCAAAACTTACGCAAAGCCAAGCCACTTCCAAACTGATAAACTCAAACCTTGCATACCAATGAAATAGCACTCTTCATTTTCCAAGAAGAAGTCTGAAAGGATTGTAACAGTTTCTGTTCATCTTGCAGATCAGTTTCCAAGCATGTCTCAGAATGGATCATGCAGACCTGCCCAGTATCCTCACTCTGACCTCTCCCCAATTCTGTCTAGTGGAGACTCAGATTTAGCCAGTCCACTTCTCCAAACTAATGTCCACATTGACATTAGTGCCTTAAACCCTGACCTGGTCAAAGAAGTGCAGCATGTGGTTATTGGTGCTGACAGCCTGATTGTGCACTTCAGCGAAGTAATAGGAAGAGGTGGGTACTGTGACTCTTACCTTGCAAGCTGCTGTTCTTTTTGTGCACACATTCATTATAAACCATATGTGAAAGTTTTTCAAGCTTCTTACCTCTTACAGCACTGCATCCTATGCACGGAATCAAGGCACAAACCAAGGGGCTCTCCTTTGAAGTCAGATGAAGGGTTGTGCATTTGATCAGTTGGAGAAGACACCAGAGGGAGGAAGGAGGCTGCCAATTAATGGGGCTCCTTTGAACTCAGAGACTTGCTGGTTCTCCCTCAGCTGCCTCACTCACCCTTTTCCAGGCTATGGAAAAGTTCAGTCAGGGCTTCTTCTCCTTGAGGCTGTGGAGCCAGAGTGAAGCTGCAGCAGAATAGTGCATGATCCTGAGGCATATGCCTAAATGGAAGGGGATACCAAGGTGGGGACACCAGCGATCTTAAACCTGGAGCCTGATAGCTGGCAAGATTGCTACATGACACTGAAAACTCCTGCAGTCACTACTGCGTTCATAAAAGTCCCCATGGGCCAAGTGAAATGCACACACCCCTTTTTCCTCCACAAGTTTCCCCCAGCTCTGAGGAATTCACTGGTTGTTTCCTCCTGCCAAAGGCTCTCTGTTCCCCCTCATTCCTCTCTCACTCCAGCTGCAGTAATTCGTAGCTCCTGATTCACTTCCCCTTATTTTTGTCCCTGATATGGCAAGTCCCTTATTTTTCTGCATTTCTCCCATCACCCCTTTTCCTCTAAATGTCTGTAAGCAGGTTTCCTCTTTTCATGGCTCAAGCCAGTACTTCTGTTAGGGGCATTTATTAAACTGTGTACTATTGAGTACCTACCTATTAGTAACCCAAACAGAAACTGGATTTTCAGTGCTCCTACAGATCATGCATGAAAGGTCTCTCGGTAAGTTATCAGAATACTGATAAAAACTTGGCTATAAATGATACTCCTAATGCCTCTTCTTCAGGAAAATAGCCACAAATCAAACAAAGAGTCAGTGTGTTTCCTTCCAATGTGTTACACTTCATCATCCCCAAAGCAAGGGTGGGCCTTTTCTTTCTTGTTTCAGAAAAAGCCAAGTAATTTGCCATTTTTAAAATGTTGAAAAGTATCAGGAATGACACCAATATAATTAACCTTTTCTAATTTTCTCCTCCATAGCTAGAAATGGGCCAAACTCAAAAAATATTTCAGACACACCCTATCCAAGCTTTAGGATTTGTGCCCAGGCTCCAAACAATCTGTGGTCTGATGGGATTTTAGTTGCTTTTATAAAACAAACTTTGTATTAATTTTACCCCAAGCCAAAATCAAAGCCAACTGGGCTCTCACCAGCGCTTATGACTGGAACCTAGTAGAATTAATAAGATAGTCTTGTTCTCTGCAGAACTTATACTTGACAAAAATCTATTTTGCCTTTTAACTGAAAATATGAATATTTTTTAAGTGTCCAGTACATCTGTACATCTGTACGGAAAGCCACCATTACATGTACGTTATTTGCTTTGGACAAATTAATGCGCACCCCTGGAGCTCAAAGTTCTCTGTGTGTCTCAAATAGGTCTATCTGACTTATAATAGGTTTCCCTGCTCTGAAGACTACCCCATTTGCTTGACAAGAAAGCACATGATCAGGAAGGATTTCTGTGTCCCTGACAGTTTATTTCACTGCTCAGACCACCATCAAGAAGGCAAATATTGCTCATCATCTTTTAGTGGTATTTTGCACTAGGAGCTAGGTCATAGCAGAGACCACAGACTACTGCCTAGTGATGTAGTCAGTCTGTGATTCGTAGAGCAACTTCCAAACCTTTCATGGACAACACATCACTTGTAATACTCAGTATTTTACATGGAATAGCAAGACCTGAGAGACTGTAAGCCTACAGTGACCCTCCTTATGCAACTTTCCACTGAAGAGGCATCAAGGCTGTACAATCCAGTGGACTCCTTAGCATGGGCTTGCAGACCACTGGGAACCACTGATCTTGTGGTCATGTCAGCTCCTTCTAAATGCTCTCTTGTGCCTTCCAGTGCCCTCCTTTGACATATATCTAACAGGAGAGGATGGTGGGAATGAGTGGGCCGACAAGGCTTTTGTGTGCATGCTCATTACAAGAATACGAAACAGTTGTGGCGCCAGCCTTGTCATTATTTATGCTCTCCATCTAGGTCAAGAAATATCAATTATGCTGCAAATAGTGTTTTACGTAATGATAGTTTTATGTGTTAGTTATGAAGTATACATTACAAGCATTGGGAATTGGACAGAAATGGAGTGCGATCACTTTCTTAAAGGATAATTGCTACTCAGTGGAAAATACCAGAAAGCTAATTTCACTTATTAAAGCTAATCTTTCTTGTTTTTTTTCACAGGACATTTTGGGTGTGTGTACCATGGGACATTGCTGGATAACGATGGCAGGAAAATTCATTGTGCTGTGAAGTCACTGAATAGTGAGTTACATATTTAATAGTAGGACATTACTGTAATTCTAAAGATAACCTGGGTGTTACTTCACAAATAAAGATTCTTACTTGCAGCTGGATCAGATTTATCTCTGGAGCAGCACTAATGACTTTAGGTTACCATGAGGCATTGGTATGTATTTGTACATCAAATGAAATGCCCATGTATTTCCTCTACAAAGAAAAGGACAGAGGAAAATGAAGGAAAGGTCATGTCATTTTTTATTCTACTGACTAATGAAGATTTGGTTTTGGAAGTTAAATTGCTAAAGAGCAGGCAAAGCTGCTGGAAAAACAGGAAGTGGCTATAACATTTATTAAAGGCTCTATTCAAGTGTTGTTATTCAATTCTAAATAATTCATAATAAGAAAAAGAGAAACAGGATTAAAATCACCAGCAAACTGTATTTGGTCATTGTAAGAACACCAGCGCACATAACCTAGCTGTAATGTGGGAGGTGGGGATCATGGTCGTAGCTTCTCATTATCACTTTGGTGTGCAATGACATGCTGTACAGAAATGAACTGTGGTTTGAGTTTCTTTTAATTAATTGATTTTATTACTGGATTTCTCAGGGATTACCGACCTGGAGGAAGTAGCTCAGTTTTTGAAAGAAGGAATAATCATGAAAGATTTCACTCATCCCAATGTTCTGTCGCTCCTGGGAATCTGTTTGCCCAGTGAAGGATCCCCCTTAGTTGTTCTTCCATACATGAAACACGGAGATCTTCGAAACTTCATTAGGAATGAGACTCATGTAAGTACATGGTGAGGTCTACCAAACAGTAATGTGAGTCTAGCCACACCCTGCTCCAACACCACATGTTATAAGCTCTGATAATTACATTACAGCTATAACTTGCTGCTGTTACTACACCTTAACCTTTAGCACTTGCCTAGGCTGGCACCGAGCCCAGCCACAGTGCCGCCACTCCTTCCCTTCCCCCTCAAATGCCTCTCTAGAATGTTTCCCAGAAATTATCAGCAATAAGTAATTCTCATTTCCCATCCATAAGCCTCTTTATAAACAAATGTGTTTATGAGATCTAAGTCAAGGGGCCCAACCATCTGGTTTAAACTGGCATATCTCTGTTGACTGCAGCACAGTTGTGCCAGTCATCACCATCTGCTCTTCCAACTCCTAGGTAAGGGATCTTCATGTCCAGCTAGAGACACACTCACATTATTATCAATATTTTTTCTTATTATCTTGAGAGAAACAGCAATCATTATACAAATTATTGGGTACTCTCTTATCAGAGATTTTCCCCATTTTCATTGAAAGACTGCAGATTTCTCAAATGTGCCTCACTGCTTTCTCTCAAGCATGAGACCATGGGTCTTGCCTCAGGTAGTGTAAGCCTACTTTCTACTATAGTATTTCACCCACTTCACAATGCTAGGACAATATAAAGCGACTACTGAGCCAATGGGATTTCACCCCTGCCTCTGTAGCGATCAACAATAGTCAGTAAAATTAAAAATGCATCCTGACAAATTGTTTGGGCAGTTAAGCTTTCTGAGGTTGGGATCTCTTCCCTTTTGAGCTTGTTTCATTCTACAAGCACCTTGTCCGTGAATAGTGCCACAGTCCTTCCTGAAATGAATAGAATAACACCACAGTTGAACAGGATTGTTCCAAAGAAAGGAAATTATATTGAGCAATGTCAACAGCACAAAAATTTGTGGGACCTTTCTATTACGTAACAAGTCATGCTGCTGGATAAAAGAATTTCAGATTATAATTATTTCTATATTTAACATTTTCAGTAAGGTCTAACCCATGCATCGTAGACCAGCAGAAAGAGGTACTAATCTTTTCAGAAAGTCTTCCTCTGGTAATTGCTGAGGTCTCATTTGCCTTTTCCATGGCACCACACTGACAATAGCTTGCACTTACTTTGCCCCAAATAGGACTATCTCCTTTCTTGGTCATCTCCAGCTGATGAGCTCCAAGTTCATAGTTAGCACCTTCTACAGAGTTACATGCTATTACTCTTAAGCTCACAAATGTGAATTTTGTGTATCAGCTGTGACACCAAGATTTCAGCATACTGTCCCATTTCCCAGCCCAGGTCATGCTGCTTATTCTGCACACTCCACTCTTCTGGAGTCTGTCAGGTTTTTTGATTTCTTAAAGTGTGTTTCCTCACTGGAAGCAAGCTTGACCTAAGCTTAAACCAGTTTTACTACAAGCACCAAACTGTCTTGATCATTCTGGTGGCAAGATAGCTGTGTCTAAAACAGAGAGTCACAGTGAAAAAAAGTCTGCTCCCTGGGCTTCTGCATTCACTGTATCACAAATGTTTGTATTTTACAGAACCCAACAGTAAAAGATTTAATTGGATTTGGCCTTCAGGTCGCAAAAGGGATGAAATACCTTGCGAGCAAAAAGTTCGTCCACAGAGACTTGGCAGCAAGAAACTGTATGTAAGTACAAACATCTAATTCCAACCATGTTGAGATAAACAAAAGTTTCCAGGATTCTACTTTTCTAGTCAAATAGGGTGGTTTTTTCATTGTTCCATAATTATACTGATGTTTGTCTTGCATACTGATGACCTACTAGGCTTTCTAAGGGCTCACTTCTTACACATAAGCTTTTTTTGAGTGTGGGAAATAAGAAAAGCTGAGGTGAAAATGTAGTCTCTCAAAATCATTGGTTAGAGAGTGTAAAAGGCATCTCCTAAGGGAAGTTAAACTGCTGTTGTCTCAACTTGCTGCTGCGCTTCCACCCAACCTCTTCAGAAGCAGCTCGTCTGTGCTGCCACACCTAGCAGGAGGGAGAGGAACACGGGGGAACTTTGTGAGAAAAACAGGAACACAAAGAAACACCAGTGAGAACTCTTGACAGTAATCTTTCATTACATGAGCATGAGCTTACTTTGGCTCAATTGCACACACAAATTAACATTAAAAAATCAGAGCATGTAAAGAATCTTACTGGTGTCTGGGTAGCCAGACAGTTCAGTTTACACAAAGACTGATACAGGAGTTGCTGATATTATTATGCTGATTCATCACCTATGTTGTGAATTAATGAGGTACAGGATTAAATGTTAGCATTTGTTTTTAGCATGTCATAATCTGGAACTCTGGCTACAAAAAGGTTATTCACCTGTGGCATCAGATTTCTTATTCTTTTTCACTTGTGCAGCTGAAAAGCCTCTGAAGAAATATTTTCTAATGGCTGCTGGTTTTTTAAGGGAGGAAAAAAGCCACAAGCAACATGATTTTCAGATTTCCTAAGACAAAAGGTATTGGGTTACTGGGTAGAAGTCCTGGATCATCTAATCAAAGTCCAAATAGTGGCAACAGGACATTCCCTCTGGCCTACTGTCTCTTCCTTGGGGAGGAGGGGGAACAGCTATCAGGATGTCTCACATTGCCAACTGAAATGGCTGCTTTGGTACTTCTATATGGCTCAGTACTTCAAAGCCTGATGGCTGCTGCCATGTGAGAGGAAGATGCAGGGCTGAAGACCCACATTCCCCAGTGGCCATGTGCCATTGAACACTCGGAAGCACGGCCCTTTCTACAATGGCAATGTCCATCAGAATGGAAGCCAGGATGCAAATACAGTCCCCATGGATTCTTGATTCTATTCCACTATCCTGGAAGAGGAGCAGAAATCTGCAATCATGTAAACTGTCCCTTATTGACCCATCAAAGTTCCCTCCTACTCTCTCCATTGGTATTGGTTTAGTTATTACATCAGTAAATACAGCAGATGGTTGTGTGCCTTTCAGAGGGACTTCAGTAGACCAAAGAGTTTTTGAGACAGAAATGTCATAAATTCAAGGCAGGGGAATGCCATGTGTGTGAGAGAGATGGGATTGTTTAGCCTGGAGAAGTCTCAGGGGGATCTTACCCACATGTATAAATACCTGATATGGTGGAGTAAAGAAGAGGAAGCCAGCTTCTTCTTAGTGGTGCCCAGGGACAGGCCAAGAGGCAGTGGGCACTAACTGAAACAAAGAAAACTGCATTTAAACATAGAAAGAGATGTTTTGATTGTAAAGAAGACTGAACACTAGCACAGGTTGCCCAGAGAGGTTGTGGAGTCTCCATCCTTAGAGATATTCAAAACCCAGGTGGTCATGGTCCTGGGCAACCTGCAGTAGCTGACCCTGCTTTGAATGCAGGAAGTTGGGGTGAACTAGATGATGAGGTCCCTTCCAACCTCACCCATTCTGTGACTGTGTGATTCTGTAAAGAAGCCCAAAAGCAGGTGTTTGCTGTAGCTAGGTCTGCACATATAATGAAAGATGCCAACACCCGTGCTCTATCTGTTTTCTGACAGTGATACCACTTACCAGGACAAACACCAAGCTTAGGAGAAGCAAAACTAGGGAGATCATCTGGTATGGCCAAGCTGTAACCCCAGCAGAACTTTCTTTATACAAGCATTCTTTCCCAGTAGAGAGGACTGTTGTGGTTTGACTCAGTTAGCAGCAGCCAATAGCACACAGCCGCTTACTCATTCTCCCCACTCCCAGGGATGGGGAAGAAAATTAAAGGGGTAAAGAAAAGAGAGACTCGTGGGTGAGATAAGAACCATTTAATAACTAAACTACAATAAAATGGAAAATAATTATTATATTAATAATAATAATTATATTAATAATGATGATTACAGTAGTAGAATATTAAAAGATACAAATATACAAATGTACAAATGAGTGATATGCAGTAATCACTCAGCAGATGACCAAGGCTCAGACCATTCCCAGTTAACGGTCCTGGAGTAGGGAGAGCCCTGAAACTGCAATCCCAGAGAAAAGATAAGAGCTGGAGCATCCGAGAGACCAAGAGCTGACTGAGAGAGTGAGATGACCCCAAGAGAGGGGTGACCCACAGAGAAAGAAAACTTCCGGACAGAGCCTCATATGTATACTGGGCATGACATGCATGATATGGAATATACCATTGGCCAATTTGGGTCTCAATCCTAAACCTAAGGTCAAATCCTAGGCTAGTTGTTGGGGCTGTGCTCCCTCCCAGACACCTGTAGACACTGGCACAGCAGAGAAGATGAGAAGTCCTTGACTGTCCTGGCAGCAACGATAAACATCAGTATGTTATCAGCCTTCTCCTCAGCACAAATCCAAAACACAGCCTCACACTAGCTACTGTGAAGAAAGTTAACTCTGTCTCAGCTGAAACCAGGACAATACCAAACACACCCTTAGTTACAGGACTACATTATTACGTATGGGCAGCCACTGAGATAATGATGGTCCTTCATTATGCAGATTGAGAGTGAATAGGTGATGCCTTGACTTGGAAGTAAAAAATGAGTGGTTTCTAAGGATATGAAAGAAGAAACAGCTGTGGGAGACATGATGTAGCACTCAATCAGGATGAATATAGCAAAGATTTTTTTATACAGAGCAATTGTTTTAAAAGAACTTATATTATCAAAACAATATCAGTAATTATATTATCAAAACAATATCAGTAATTTCCCGAGTTCATTCACTGTATTAAATGGGTGTCAAATATACTGTGCTGCACTTTTTGTTTCACTGTTACATTAGTTAATAGATCCAAGATAAAGTACTGCCTTCCAAAGTCACAATCTCAAAAATGCAAGTCACTCGTTATAATCCACCACCACTGTAAATGTCACCTGCTCAGTTGCAGATAATACTTCTTGTCATTTCTCCAGGTTGGATGAAAAATTCACTGTCAAGGTTGCTGATTTTGGTCTTGCTAGAGATGTCTATGATAAAGAATACTACAGTGTGCACAATAAAACAGGAGCTAAACTGCCAGTGAAATGGATGGCTTTAGAAAGTTTACAAACTCAGAAGTTCACAACGAAGTCAGATGTGGTAATGTACAAACTTATTTGTATCACCTATTAATTTATCTTATGCTGCCTGAGGCATCTCTCTAGTTTTTAATGAATGGACTAACTCCAACCCAAAACTTACATTTGAATCTGACTTTAGTTCACATAAGAATAAGAGACTGTTTCTACATCCAAAAAGGGCATTTGTCTCAATCACAAAGCAACAAGATCTTGACCTGATTATCTGTCACTGCTCAGGAAAGAGTTAGGAGTTTAATCCCACTGCAAGGGAAACTAAGGACATTCCAAGAAGCCAAGTTGGAGCTGAATTCTGCTACAGGAGGGCCTCTGGAAAGCATGACAAAACAGGTCAACTTTGACAGCCGTAAAATTTAATAGATCTCAAAAGTACTTCATTTGTTTTATAAATATTTACTGACTGCCTACAGCAATCTCAAGTATTACCTGGCCATTTATGAAGAAAAAATTATAAGATGATGTCATTAGTTGGCTGGATCGCTTTGTATTTTAGATCTCCTTTCAATCCAGATTCAAATTAGCCTGTGATGCATAGAATTTTCACCGTGTATATTCTCTTCAGTATGTGTTTACATGGGGTTAGTCAGATCATCAGTTCATGTAAATTGGCAGAGTTCCATTAACCTCAAAAGAGGTCTGCCAATTTATACTAGCTAAGTAGCAGGCCTATAGGCTTTTATTTTCTTTCATTTACTTAGTTGAGTTTCTCTGGGTCTAATTTAAGTGGCTCCTCAAGTCCCTACAGCATTTATCAGCCCACTTAGAAGAGAGCTGAATGCAGTAAAATAACTTTTCAAAGGGAAAATCCGTGCATTTGAATGCTTAAATCTGTCAAACCATCTTCTAAAGCTGGAATGTAAAGCCCCCAAGCCGATCACTTATTATTATTTCTTTGTTTTCTTAGTGGTCCTTTGGTGTGTTGTTATGGGAACTTATGACAAGAGGGGCACCACCTTATCCTGATGTAAATTCTTTTGATATAACTGTTTACTTATTACAAGGAAGAAGGCTGCTACAACCTGAATACTGCCCTGACCCACTGTAAGTAAAAATAGTTTTCAGAGCCTTCTGCAAATGCTGCTGATTCTGATGAGCAAGACTGTGGGAGGAAAGAGGGGTTTTTTTTTCCTTTTTATGTGATTTCATAATTGAGTAATTCTTTTATTTGAATGGCAGGTATGAAGTCATGCTGAAGTGCTGGCATCCAAAACCCGAGATGCGTCCAGCATTTTCTGAACTTGTTTCAAAAATATCAACAATCTTCTCCACTTTTATTGGGGAACACTATGTTCATGTCAATGCTACTTATGTCAACGTGAAGTGCACTGCTCCCTATCCTTCTCTTTTATCATCACAAGACAACACAGACATGGATGTTGACACATGATGGGTATGTCTGAAATAGAGAAAAATCCATCCTTAGTTGTATGAACAAAAAGTGAAACATTTTGTCCACCAGTTTTTACTGCCCAGTCTTTGTGAGAACACTGTTGCACATGTTTATGTTGTTGCCCAAGTTGCACTAGTGAAAGGACATGGTATCATACTGTTCAAGGCTATGGGATTCTCTAAACCATCACAATAATTTCCAAGTATTTGAACAACTGCATCAATTTACCAAATGGAAACATTGTGTGCTACCATCCAGAGCCAGTTCCCACTAGCTCTCATTAATGTGTGCTCAGACCCAAGAACAAAGATTCATCATTAATGCCATGAAGGAGAAGGTAGAACACAAATCAGCACAACGGGAAGGACTATAACTGTTGCACGTACTTTAGGACAATGAGCAGTGCAGAAATGGGTTTCACACAAAAGGCTACGACAAACAATGAGAGTTACAAGAGCTTAAAATGGATTTTCCTTCCTCACAGTCTGAACTTTGGATTTTTGCACTACATAGGCAAGGTTTCTGAGAACATAGGCAGCCAGGAGAGACAGATTCATGGTAAACGTCTTAACAGAAATTGACATCAATAAATGGTGTGCGGTGAAATAAGTATGTCAGCCTTACCAGTCCTCTGGTGTAGTCAAGACGGTACATAAAGTGAAGGGAAAATCATCTAGCTTGAAGCATTCCTAGTGTCAACTTTATTCCAGCATTCAACCACTTCGAGTAACAGCCTGTATCAACAGATCTCTCACTGGAAAATGCAAAGCCTCCATGTCTTTCAGTAAAGAATTAACCACTCTCTGAGAATAAAAACTTGAAGGCATCCATATTAAAGGCCAGCCTAGTCCCTGGGATGTAGTAATACCGGCAGCATTAGTCTAGAGAGGAAAAGGAGACAGGCAGGCTGGCAACCTTATGGAGCTGCCGTCTGGTGAGTCACACAGCAAGTAGCTGAAGCTCTGCCACCTACTCTTGGGTGGAGCTGCTGCCAAAGGTGAGTAAGGAGCGGAAGTGTAGCCAGTCCTGACCTCAAAAGACTGTGCCACAACAGGAACGTCGAGAACTTCTTCATGCCAGCCCTAAAGAGCTGAGAAGACCTATCAAAAGAAATAATTTTAGGCTTCCCTAGCCTCTTCTTGGATCACACAACCCAGTGAATTTTGATACCTATTTTAATTTCTAAATTATGACCAGAAAAACAATTTTGAAAACTTTGATTCATAGAGAAGAGTACTATAGCTTTAGGGCAAGCATCACATGTCATTTCTGTTCCTGTGGAATTCTGTGCATACTACTGTATAGCTTGTTTAGTATAGGATACAACTGGGTTTGTTGGTGTAAACATATAAAGTATTCTATTTTTATATTAAAAAGTTTATTTTTAATGACATTTACAAAGTTTGGTTAGGCCACAAAATACTGCACTGTGAACATTTCAGAAAATGTATGTCAACGTACATGATTCATAAATCGTAGCAAACTTAAAAAAATACTGTGTAAATATTAAAAAGGAAAAGAACTGACTGTAAACACACTCCACCCTAAGTATAATATCTCCATTGCTGCAAGCCAACCATTTTAAGATCTTCAGAGAGAGGTAGTGCAGATAAAGAACTGATAAAAGGGAGATATATTGTTCTTGGGAGACAGTGTTATAACTGAGAGATTTATAATGAGGGCAGAGTGTGTAGGCAAACTATGAGCAGATAATATAGTATTGTGTTTCATCACCACTTTCATTTCAGAAACGAACTTTCATGTCTGCTGAGAGCAATACTAATTGTAGATTGCTCAAGGACAAAAGGCTTTGCTGCAGGCAAAAAAAAAAATCATCTCTACGGTTGTTAAAACAGCTAAGGAAGTTTATGACACATAGATTTGAAGAAGATACTGCAAAACTTGTACATACATGCTTGAGGAACGCTGCAATGTGAAACAGAGGATGTTTTTACTATTTATGAACTTTTGCTTAATAAAGTTAATGTTGTGTCTGGGACACCTGTAAGAATACGTGATTCTGGTAAAGATTTGATGTTAGTGAGTTCATATATCTGCAAAAGAGCTGAACGGTACTTATGTTTATAGTTGTTGTTATGACCTAATAAACATTATAAAAATGAATTATTGTAATACTTTACACTCTGAGTGCAGTAATTACTGTTAACATTGACTGTTAAGCTGATAGAAACCCACATGCTTTATCTGACTAACATGGAAAGAGCAACCTGCAGAACTGTGCAAAGAAACAACTCAGAAAAATAAAAATATGGAGAGTTCCCCAATAAATCAAACACATCATTCATCAGCCTCCTACCCATCAATAGATGCCTCAGAGGAAAGTGCAGAATAATCTGTCAGAATATTCCGGTCAGGGTTAGGGGTTAGGGTCATTAGGGTTAGG